>VXBT01011288.1:347310-369133 GCA_013400235.1 Oriolus oriolus
CCCCCCCTTCCTTGCAGGATGCATTCCGTTATAGAGAGTTAAAAATCGATCCCAGGGTGCCACGCGTTGTAGACGTTCATCGTTTATTACGCGTTTAAGTGTGCACAGCACATACACCACAGTCTTGAACAGCACCTGTATAAAACTACAGACAGATTCTGGCAAATGGTGACAGCTCATACCATGTAACATCGTTATCAAGGTTGCATCACAATATTTAGGAGTTACAACAACTACCTCCGAACACATCTCGCGTGAGGCCGTTGGTTGTGGATTTAACGGAGTGAAAAGTGGCAAAGAAGAACCGTTCCCAGAGAGAACCTTTGCGGTCTGAGTTTTGCTATCTGAAGTCTGGAACAAAATCATCTGTTGTCAGAGGTAGTGGTGATAAATACACGATGATTACTCACATATAGAAAACATAGAAAGTACAGAAAATTCCCAGTCTTACAGAAAAAAAACCCACTTAAAAATCCTTAGGCATGACATTTCCTTTTCCTTAATTATTTTCTCTACGAGGGCAGCTGCCTTAAGGTCTGGTCCTGGTCTGCTCTGATCTTACTGAACTTTGGTGAGTAGAGTTTGTCTTCAAGTGTGAGTAGAGGATACAGGCAGGTCTGTACCATTGCGAAGGAACAAAGGCTTTTGTGTAGGAATGTAAAGAGGAAAAGAAAAAAAAAAGCTGAACTCAAAGATTTGTGTGTAGTCAGAAATAATTAGTTTAGATTGGAACGTGATCTGTAAACATCCTCATTGAAACGTTGTGGTTAGTCCTGGTTCCCACTTAACATATTGATGCCCCAAAGATGAAGTATCTTTTGAATGAAAAATAAAGAAAGAAAGGAAAATAAAAAAGAAAGGGGAAAAAAATAGAAAAGACACACTAATCCTTTTAGTGATTCGCCCATAATCAAACCTATCTTTTCCTTCATCACGTTAGAGACATGAGTTACACTTGCAAAATATATAAGGAAAAATATAGGGTTACTTGATGACGATATAGTACTGCAGCCTGACAGCTGCCTGCAAATATTTTCACCATGATTACCCTTACTAAAAGTAAACCACTGGGTAAAGATAGCTCAAACGTGACAAGGCTCAAATGGGATGCAACCAACTCTATCCTGAATACTTTTGGCTACATATGGAGAAAAAGAGAGGTTTGGGATTATGATTGTTCCCCCAGGCCCTCCTCAAGAACTTTAAACCCGAGCAGGAAAGCGGGTACCTTCCTCCCATGCAGAATTGGTTACGAGACTGGCTTGGAGAGTTAGTGAGGTAGAAATTAATCAACTTTGTCAGGGAATGAGACAGAAAAAAAAAAAAGCAGCACATTTCTCCTTCCAAATACTGCAGCAAAAATAATAAATAGTACAAACCAACCTCGATTCCTCATCATCAGTCTAAATTCTTTCTGTGGAGCTTGTGTTTGCTACAAACCAGCAAATGCTTTTGCCTTGTAGAAAACTTAGGAGTGTTATAGAGCTCCCCACAGTTTGAAAAATGAATGTAGTCTCCAAATATGAAAGGGGATTTGGTTTGAGTGAAGCGGAGCCGGTTCATGGTGGCGTGTTCCACAGCGCGTTTGCTGGGGGAGGGACAGGTGTCATTTTTTAGCCTGGTGCCAAGCAATTGTACCAAATAAAAGCTCTCATTAGGGGCCACAGTTTGTCTAAAGAGAAAAGCCCAGCCCCAGCCCTGCTGAGCCGACAGAGGTGTTTCAGCCTCTGCGAGGAGATGGACTGCAGGGAAGTTCAGAGTTCAGCGCTGGCAGATCTAAAAACAGACTCGCGGGGTAGCTGCGCAGCACCGCGCTCCCCGTGCCGCGGTAAACCGATCCCGTGGCAGCCAAATAGCAGAGGGGATCAGGCATTGTGTGTGGCTCCACGCTGGCATCCCACCCAGGCACCTCCCGCTCCCAGGATGGGAGCTGGGAGGCACCGGCAGTGTGGGAAACGCACTGGGGAGGACGAAGCCGCCGTAAAACCCAACCAACCAACCAAGCGAACACTTGTACAACAACAAACACTGAGCAACACACAAACAGTGCAAAACGTCGGGAGAGGGGAGTCGGATGTCACCTGGCTTGGGACACGGAGTAGCAGCACACCTGTGATAGCTCAGAACTGAATTAAATAAACCACGAGGCAGAAGGCTTCTGCTGTTGCACCGTGAAATGAAAGACCTTGGGTTGGAGGTTTGTTTTGTTTTCAGGAAATTTAAAAAAAAAAAAAAAAAAAAAAGAAGGAACTATAAATAAATTTCGCGACAATATATACAGATTTAAATAATTAACTTAAATATCTTACACCTACTCTTGCATAAAACTCTCCAGTAAAAGTGCACCATGTTTCTTTTCCCCAAAGGTGTTCTGCGTCTTCCCCTGTGCTGAGGTAGGTCTGAAGGGAGGTGTCTCAGATTCTAGGAAGAAAATGTGTCACTGTCATCGTGGGAGATACTTTATTGCCTTTCTTTGTTCTTCCATTTTTGCTCAGGGCTATGTACATCCCGGGATAAATCCTGGATTCGTAAGCATTGTAGTTGTTTGGCAGGAGAATCTCTTTGAATTTGCACTCGTCACTGAAATGGGCCTGAAATGAAAAGGAAAGAATGAGAGGGAAGGAATTTTAAACATCAGGTGTGTGGGAATATTCTTGCTACCAGGTGTAGAAAGTGTGCTGTGGGCAAAGGTGCAGGTGAGTCCCCCCCGCTTAGTGATCTTTTGAAGTGGCCTCTGAAGCTTCAAACAGGGCTCAGGAGCCAGAGGATCAGTGGAGATGCCGTGCCCAGGCCAGGCACGTACACCTAAAGGTGGGCAGGACACCCATGGGAGGGACAGAGCCACCTTAACAGAGCTGAGGTGGGTAAGTCCCAAGCCCAGTTCTGTGGTCCTGCTCATCGAATTGCTCCTGGTTGTCCCGCCAGCAATAAATTGACTGAGAGGCTTCAGAAAAGTCAGAATACTGGCGCTTTCTCATGTTGCTTGAGGAGAAAGGGGCATTTTAAAGCCACTCACCGTGGACAGTATTTTTTGCTTCTTTAGATTTAAAATCAAAGGAAGGGTTTGGATAACTTGGGTTAATGGATCGGGAAAACAGATCTGACAGCAGGCAACCTTTCAGAGCCGTGGTTTCGTTTGCAAGTACGTACAAAGAGGGACAGGTCTTGCAAGTGTCTTATCTGGAAAGGAACAAAGGAACTCATCTCTTATTGCTGGGCAAAAACCTCGGGGTTTGTAGGAGAGGTCTCAGCCTGCCGAGCTGAACGCTGCACCAGGGATTATTTTACCCAGGACACCAAGGCAGCAGTATCCCTAAGAAAGGATACATTTTGGTGACTGGTTCTGCCTGGCTTTTATATAAGGCAAAATCCTCTGTAACAGGACCAATGCCCCAGAAAATAATTTTGGATGCTTCATGCCTTCATGTGAAAATGCCCCAGTTAACTCTGACGTAGTTCGGCTCTTTCTCAGCCCAAGTTTCTCCAGAGGACACTTGGGGAACGTGACATAGAAAATTCGTGGGTGAGGAAGGAGAGCCTGGAACATGAGTTTAAAACTATGCTGATCACAGTCACTTATGCAGAGCTGAACTCAAAAGCAGGAGGACAGCTCAACATGGGCAAAGATACACCCTGTTACTGTCCACCTCAAGTACATTTTACAAGGTGTCTCTGCCTTTTCCAAAGAGCCAATGCAAAAGGAGGTCCGTATTGTCCCCTAGTAGATCTTCCTTCTCATAAACAGAAGTTCAGACCCCAAGGATGCTGAACGGCCATGGGAACTGACTCTGTGTTCAAGAGCATTAACAAAGAGTGATCGACAGGTCACTGATTCATCACATCACAAAGGGTCACTTGTGGGGGCCTGGCTGATCACAAGTTCAAGGGCCCTCTGAGAGATGGAGTGAGTGATTGCCACACCTGCCTAAGGCTGTTGGTACTGAGAGATGAGAAATACACGGACTAAGCCTAGCTTGAGGTCTTGCCACACAAATGACTGCTCTGTTGGTCTGTGAGGCAGGCAAGATGTGCAGCCATGGTTGGGTGACCACAATTTTCATGTGAGAACCAAGGAAGTGTAATGCAAAAGAGAGGGTTTCACTTCAAAAACTCACTGAGCAGCGTAACTTCTGCTGGCAAGGCAGCAAGGGCTGCTCCGTTCTGCCCAGCCCAGGAGGGGCAAGGATGGGGCTTGGGCAGCTTTTAGCACCGTGCACACATCTCACCCCAGCTGACCACGGTCCCCTCCCCAGGCACGCACTCAGTGGCTACTTACAGATCCATAGAGTTTGCCTTTGCTATTCATGGCCACGAAGAGTCCACTTCTGACACCAAATATGCTCACCACGCCTCTTTCCACAGGAGAAATTTCCAGCAGACCTACAGAGGAGACACGGGAATCAGGGGGACAAAAGGGTGTGCCCTGGAGGGCGTGGTAACAGTGCTGCACTCACCCACGGGCTCCCATCCCCAGTGTGGATCCCCACATCCCAGTACTGCTGTGGGTGGCCACAGAACCCCAGCCTCATGCTCCACGTGCTGCCCTATGCCCCATGCTGGGACCTCTCTTCTTCTAGCTAAGTATCTATTTTTATTTTGCCCTCAGGCATCCTCTTGTGTAGACAAGGTTAAAATAAGCCAGAGTGTGCTTAGGGCAAATGAAACATTTGTCATCATGCAGCTTATATCCCCGCTCCCGGATCTTATTGTTTCAGTTGGATATCAGAGTCATGGGGCCAAGGGGTTAAGTCCCCAGCAGATGCTTTTCAAGTTTGGGGGAGAGCTGGGCTCGCCCCAGCCCCTGCTCAGAGTGGGCGGCCCACGGCACTGCGGATCCTCCAGATGTTGAGGCAACCCCGACACCTGATGCCTGACGGCGGCAAGGGGACAACGCGGCGCTGAGCAGCGCCGACGAGCCCCTCCGGAACGCCCGACGAGCTGCTCCGGAGCGCTCCATGGGGTCGGTCTCCGCCCCGCTACCCCGGGCACCCGCCGCCCGTGGGGGAGCCGAGCGGCGCAGCCCCGCGGTGCTGCGGGCGGCCGGACTTTTTAGGGAAGCCCGAGGTCTGCTACGCACCCACCCTCCTTTCGCGGCATGCCACTCTCCGGGGCAGGTGAGTCGCTCCGCTCCCGCAGAACTGCCCTCCGGCGGTCCCGCGGGCGCGGAGCGTCTCACCTGCCCCGCCGCGGGGGTTGTCGCCGGCTTACTGTATCGATTCTCGCTGTGAATCCCATCGATGCGGCCGTCGGGCAGGACCTGGATGTGGAAGCCGATGCCCACGTTGCAGTAGAGGCGCCGCAGCCGTTTGATGCCCAGGAGGTAGTCGCCGTCGCGGGCGGCATCGCGGCGCTCAGCCGGGAGGCGAGCGACGGAGCGGGCGAAAAGAGCCGCGTCCCAGCGGCGCTGGCGGGGTCCGGCGGGGAGGCGACCCGGGGGCGACCGGCCACGCACCGCCCCTGGCCACAGCAGCCCCAGGAGCAGCGCCGGCAGCAGCGCCGCGGGGAGAGGCATCCCGGCTTAGGGGCGGGTAGCCACGGGCCGGCCGCCGGTCACTCCGAAAATACGCTCGCCCCCCAGCTCCCACTTTATACTGAGGTCAAAGAAGGGGAGGAAGAAAAGAAAACCAACAAAAAGCCAAACAGAGCAAAAAAAAAAAAAAAAAAGGGAAAAGAAAGAAAACCAAAAAGCAAAGCGGAGAGGGAGGTAGGGAGGGAGCTTAGTGCTCAGTCCCTTGAGGATCTGCGGTTTCCCTGGGCTGGCTGCATGGAGAGGAAATCCCGGGAGCAAGAGCTTCTGAACTTGATCTCAACTCCAGGAGTCTTGTCTGAAGTGGTGATCTTCTTCTATAGCTGCTCAGCCATAGCGCTTTAGCTCTAGCCACGATATTTATATATCCATGTGCGTTGGTACCTATTACATCACCACCTACTGCTGTCTGCTGCAGCCCTCCGGTTTAGCTGAAAGTCAAATTATCACCCCTAGATGCTTAACAGCTCTGAAGCGTCTTGAAGGGAAAGGGTGAGCAGCACTGGTGCTAAACAAGAGGGACAGCACAAACTTTTAAAAAGAAAAGGTCATGTTTTACGTTCATCACAGCAACTTTTCTCTTTTCCTTTTCTTTCTTTCTTTCTCTTTCTTTCTTTCTTTCTCTTTCTTTCTTTCTTTCTCTTTCTTTCTTTCTTTCTCTTTCTTTCTTTCTTTCTCTTTCTTTCTTTCTTTCTCTTTCTTTCTTTCTTTCTCTCTTTCTTTCTTTTTTTTCTTTCTTTTTTCTTCTTTTTCTCTCTTTCTCTCTCCCCTCTCCCTCTTTCTCTCTTTCCCTCTTTCTTTCTCTTTTTCCCTCTCTTTCCCACTCTTTCTTCTTTTCCCTTTATATCTCTTCTTTATATTTTTCCCTCTCTCAAATGCCCACAAATGCTAATGCAAGATGCAAAAATCAAAGAACGCCCAGCACACTTTCCCCCCAACACAATGTATGACTATGTAAATCTGTGGAATTTCAGCTTTTTGCTGTATCCAAGCGACGTGGTTTACAGTTTGCTGGATGCAGGAAAAAAAATTCCCTTCATTAAAAGCCAAAACAGTTGTTGAATGGGAGGTTTAAGAAATGAAAAATGAAAGCATTTTAAAAAAAAAACAACCCTAAAAACCAAAAGAAAGGAAAGGACCAAGGTTTTAATAAAGAGGAAAACATTTAAAGAGGCAGCAGGTGCTCAAAAGCAGTAATAGAGTTTTTGGTTCTAAATACCCCTTTAAGAAATCTGGAGTCCCAGACGTGTGGAGCTCCCTCTTGGTCACTGCACTGACAGGGGCTGTGGTGACACAAGCTTATTCCAGAGCTTAGAGGCTGCCCACTTGTGCAAGTATTGCTGCACTTTTTATTGCAATGGTCATTTTTTAATCTGCACTTTTTATTGGAATGGTCGTTTTTTTAATCTTTATTTAGATGCCACTGCTGCTGCGTTTCAAGGATGCATTTGTTCTTAGGTAATGACTTCATTTGGTTTAGGTTCGTGGAAATGAAGCTCTGCATTTAAAGGGAGGAGAAGTTTTGACCCCACCAGTTTAGAACTACTTTGCTTAGAGCAAATCCCATATGTTGTGTCACCTCCCACAGCTTCAGCCTCGGCCCTCCACAGGTTTTCAGAACAAACAGGTGAGGAGACATTAGGACAATTTTGGAAGGTCCTGAATTAATATGAGAGTGTGTTTCGGGGGAGGGGGGGAGAAGTGGTTTGTGACTCAAGTCCTTTACAGCCTGAAGCCAGTTTAGTCTTTCACGCCAGTAAAGCTCTCCTGCTGTTCCAGCAAAGGATGCGAGAGAAAAGAGAATTGCCCCGAGGCAGATGACAGCTCACCTAGGTGCGAAAATCTCTGACCTTCGCTAAACCTGAGCAAACTCAGATGATGTGTTTTATTTCTTCTTGTGAGGTGCACATGCCGCTGCTTTGGGGCAGTTGCAATCTCCTCGGGTGCAGTTTTGTCCCAGCCTCAAACAAGTTCACTCCTCTGTGTGTGTTCAGAGACAGCATAATGCAGATTTTTCGCTGTGGAGGTGAAAATGCCCCATCCCTAGAAACGTCCCAGGTTGGACAGGGCTTTGAGCAGCCTGGTGTGGTGGAAAGTGTCCCTGCCTGTAGCAGCGGGTTGGAATGAGATGATCTTTAAGGTCTGTTCCAATTCTGTGATTCTATGAAACCCACCCATGTCAGATGCACAGGTGTTTACTACGTTTTTATTTGCATCAGGCCCATCCCCTCTCACACCTGACGAGCCGAGTGGCTCCGTTCTGGATGCAAAGGCTGTGCATCAGGCAAAGACCAGCAGCTCCCAGGCTCGGAAACTGCCCGGCTTTGCAGGGCTGTGCTGGACACCTTGTCCTTCCCCAGGCTCCTCAGAGCAGCGTCATCCCACCTCACTTCAAACCCTGAATTATTTGCTCGTAGCAAACAGCAGCGGGTGAATTTGGGATTAAGTTTATTTACCTTCTGAGGGACGAGGAAAAGGAGTGGCACTTCTGCCGACACACCTACCCAGCAGCTTCCCTCCCGCAGCAGAGGGATGTGCCCTAGGGGCTCAGCGAGGAATGATACCTTCATCCCTTTGGAATGTATGGAAATGGGTGCTGGAACAACACCCTGTTAGGCTCCTGGTCCACGTGTGTGTGAGGTCAGGTCCTAAATGGTCACGCAGAGAATGCAGAACGTCAGGTGACATTGCCACCATATCACTGATCAATAAAGGATGCTTCTGCAGCTTCATTCTTGATCTTGCCTCAGGATTAGACATCACTCTTTCCATAAAGGCTTCCAATGAGCTTTTCTGAGAGGAAAAGCAACAAGTTTCCACTAAGAATGAAACGATGAGGTTTGGGTTTGCTGTCAAGTTTTCTATATTCATGTGTGTGAGAGCTTGTGTGCAGGCTGCCTATGAAACCCTGGTCCTGCTGCTACAAAGCCCTCTGGTTTTTCTTGTTTGTACCTGGGGAAAAAGCCCACAGGGAGGGAGGCAAAGCAGAACCACACCATTTTCGGTTTGCACCAGGTGTAAATGGCAGGTGGCAGACGCTCACCTTTGGGGTCTTCACGCTGTGACACATTGTCAGTCGGAAGGTGTTGGCACAGGAAACCATTAAAGCAGGATATTCCCTATGGAAGCCAAAAATCAGTGTCAGGCAGTCCAGGCCGGAGAGAGGAACTGACCCTCCAAGGTGCCATCAGCTTTCAGGCAGCGAAGGGGAACTGGGCGTTTCCAGATCATCCCATAATTAATTCTGAATTTTCCATATCATGCCATGTTCCACTGCTGTGTGTCCCCACTCCTGGTGTCACATACCCTTTCCCAGAAATAATTTAGATATTAAACCAGGTAAAATGTCTTCATCTCTGTATTGGCTCTCTTCCCTAACAAGCATTTGAGGATGTCACAGTTCAGACAGCTCTCCTTTCCAAATCCCTCTAGGCTTAAAGTATAAAAAAGAAGAAAGGATCCACAGAATTCAGGTCCACGCCCAGGTTCAAGCCCCATATCATGGATTCTGAAGGAAAAAGGGAAAAGAAGAAAGAATCTGGAATACCTTTAGAGCATTATTTCACCATTGCACTGGCTTAGCAGCCATCCAAACCTGGCTCTGCCTGCCTTTCTAAAGGGATCCAGGTCCACGATTTAAAAATCAATTTACATATTTATTAACTCCAGTAAATAGATGGAAATGACCCCGAAACTTATTGCTCATGAGCTTTTCTCCTGAAGGCAAACATTTCACTGAGACCCTTCGGTCTGGAAGGACGGGGGGGGGCTGTGCTGGAAGGGGGCACGGAGAGGGACACCGCGAGGAAAAAAACTCTTTTCACCCTGTTCGCACGCTGTGAAGACACGGTGAAAAAGCACCTCAGCTCCCCCCTTTGCCTACGCCCCTTTCCATTACGATCGCGTCGGAGGACAAGCAGCCAGCGCTCCGCAGAAGGGCAGAGCCTGGGAAAGCTCTCTGCCCTGCACTTGTGGCTGCCCCGTGTGTGCTCAGGGGAGCTGCTCCCGGCACAGGAGGCTGCCCGGAATGCCGGGGTGGCTGGGAGACCTCGGTCCCTGCCTCCCGCATGTCACACATACCCACTGCCGGGCCGGGCTTTCCCCCTCTCTCTGTTTGCAGCTGGTCTGTTTGATCTCCATGTGCCCGGGCTGTTTGCTGCTGGGAGCGCCTCGCCGTGATCAAAACCTCATTATCTGCGGTGGTGCCACAGCGTTCCGTGTTGGGAAAGGGCAGTGGAGTATGGCAGCGGGCAGCCACGGGGCTGGGCAGGCGACCAAGGCGGCAGCGACCTCCCTCCGGTGTGTTTGGGTTGAGCTGGGGACTGGACATTGCCTGGCTGGGATGGGTGTGGATGCTGCCAGCAGCTTCTCCCTCAGTGCTGGGGTGATGCCTGGAAAGGCCAACCTGGAAACAGAGACCAGACAGGAGTAAGGGAATAAAGGCGGATATTTATTGGAAAGCCCTTCAGAGGCACACCCTGGGCAGGCCAAAGGCTGCACCCGAGATGGACCCCGAGTCACGAGTTCTTCACACTGTTACAGGTTTGGTCCATTTGCAGATCAGCATAAATTGGCCAATTAAACTTTAGTTAATGATGGAACTCCCCCTCAGCTCGCCCCCCTTCTCAAGGTGCTGGGTTACACATTTTGGGCCTGGGACGGGCTGGGTGTCCTTGCAGAGCAGGCCTGGAGAGGCTTTGTTATGTCTGTGTGAGCATGAGAGAGCAGCAGCTGACAGGCTGCAAGGCAGCTCAGAGTCACACACTAGGAATACAGAGAATACAGAGTTTGGAAAATACAAAAGCTAAAACCTAAGGCAGCAGGGGAGCTGGAGCAGTGCCACATCCCCGTGCACGGCAGACATTGGAGAGGACACGGCTGTGCCCGTCTGTGTGGCTCCCGTAGGGCTTCAGCAGCTCAAGTATTGCAATTCACGCCTCCAGCTCTTGTCCACGCTGCTCATACCCACCCAGTGCTGCAGGAAAGGGTGCCCAGGAGAGCTGGGAGATCAAGCCCCAGACCTCTGACTTTCTGGGTACTCCATTCAGAGCCATGGCAGCCCTCTCTCGGCTGCTGTGCGTGGTTGGTTTGCTCCGTATGGGGTGATGTTCCCCCAACATCCCCTCCGAGGTTTGAGGTGGTGGGGTGCTGGCAGTGGCCCTCTGGGAGACTCGAGGCCACTCACCAAGCAACCTGGTGTGGTCATGGCAAGCAATTTCCTTGTCCTCCTGGCACAGGAACAGCTCTCAGGTGAAACAACACCTGCACACAATCTATTACACCTTCCGCTTCTCAACCTGTTTCTCAGGTTGCAGCTTTGCTCCATGCTTTTCTTTCACTGTGTTGTTGTCCAGAGCAAAAATTCCTGACCCTGCCGTGGAACTGTGTGTTCCAGTGGTTCTCTTTGCTCAGAGCCCTTTGCTCCGTTATCAGCTCTTCTGGCCGCACGTGCTGCCAGTTGTCCACTGTCCTCTCCTTCTTCCTGTAGCTGCTCTATCCCCTCATCCATCCTCAGGAGAACAAGCAACCTTCGTGGAAGTGACATTCCCAGACATCACCCTGCCCTGAGCTGGGTGGTGGCGTGAGTGGAGGACGTGGAGATGCGAGGAGTCCTCAGGAGCAGCGCTGGCGTTTGTGGTGTTGGAGAGCAGGGCTCAGTGGGCTTGGACAACGGGAAGCCGTCGGTCAGGGCGGATCATTTGGGGGGCCAAACGTGTTCTGGGCTTTTGTCACAGCCCCACACCCCTCATCCTCGTGTAGTCTGAACCAGAGTTTGGGAGGGAGGTCTGCTAAGAACGTAGATGGGGGAATATGCTCAGGAGGCTCCAGTTACTGATGCTGGTCTTCTTTGGAAAAGTTTATTCCCAGCCAGGCTCACTCTTAGGCTGCAGCTCACACGCTGATCCTTTCATGCTCCCTGCTGACGTTTCTTCATGTGCTGTTTTCTCCTTCCTTGTCCTGTATTCTTTTTACCTATTGAAATTATAAACACTTTAAAACTAAAAATACACATTTTTTTCCTTTTGTCAGATTATGACACACATGCTTCTGCTGATGCGTTACTCGGCACTCTGCCAAGCAAAACCAGTGGAAAGGAAACATAATAGAAAATGAGCTTTGAGAATCAGAGTAAGTGTTTGTTAAGCTTATTTTTATTATTATTATTGTGGGAAATAGTAGCTTAAGTTGACTTTTTGTGTGAGAATGTTTTAGCTGACTTTGAACGTAGCATAATTGCCTTACACCGATCTGCTCAACATGTGGCCTCTCTTGCATGAGTCATTTTTTACCCGTGGCTAAAGCGAAGAAAACTGGCTGTTGTAAGCAAATGACGTGTGCTGCTGAATTTTAAAACTCCCTAGCAAAGCACCACTTAGAACCTGTCAGAACATATATGGACACAGCTGTCCAACCCATAACCTCTCCGAGCGTGTAGGAGACCGGCTTTTCCAGTTGACCTTTAGTGTCACAACTGCGAAACAAATCCTCTGCTTTCCTGATACCACCGGTGGTATTAGCAGTGGCAACAGCTTTATCTTTCACTCTGGCACACAAAAAGCCCTGAAAACAGGTATAAAACCAGGTCAGCATGACATCACTCCCAGTGGAGCCAGCCAGAAACACCTGTAGGGCTTTGATGGGTGAGTTTTTGAAAAGCAGACTGCAAGCCATGAGCTGTGCACAGGTAACAGCTCTAGAGCGTGAAGATCAACCAGCGTGGAGGTTGCTCACCAAATTCTGCCTTGTTTGAGGGCAGTGACAGCAGTAACACGTCAGGTAAGATGTATTTTCTTCCCCTTCATTCAGAAAGCAGGGTTAGGAAGGCAGACCTGTGGCTGAGCAGCGTATTGCAGCAGGGTGTAAAACAAGTTCCCTGTCAGCAGTCACGTCAGTCATCTGTCAGCAGACCTGTCCAGGGGATTTGTCACAGGTTTCGTTGCTCTCTCTCTTTGTGCTGTTGAATAACAGGCCTTGCAGGTCACAATGGGAGCCAGTTCTCACCCCAAGTTCGGATCGCACGAGATGCAAGTAAATAAGGTTTGGATGAATGATCCTTGCCCAGAAAAATCCCCTTGACACCAAGAAACCAGCAGAGATGGCATGGCTTGATTTTTGATTTAACCACTTAGTTCCCCTTGCTATTCAAGGCCCAAGAGCAGCTTCGTTCTAGCCAACTATTTCAATATTGACTATTTTTACTCCCATCTTTCTCGCTTCACTGACAAAGCTTCAAGAGCTACAGAAACATCAGCCTTACAGGAATTAATCCACGCACCTTAAGAAATTACAAGCAACAGAAAACAATAAAGGCTGCTTATCTCCTCTTGGATGATTTCCACAGGGTTTGCTTTTGTTCCTGCAGATGAAAGAGGGAACAGGACCAGCCTCTGAGTCAATTTGCTCCATGAAGCCGTGCAGCCTCCTCAGCAGTGACCAGTGAAGATTATTTATTATTCGTCTTGCCTTTCAGAATATGTTCATATTTGGACCAGGGGAATGTACAGTTTCCATCCTGCCAACGAGCTCTGCAGGAAGAGATCCCCAGGGAATTAGCTCAGATACTTACCTGGCTTGGCACTGCTTTTTAATAAGCAGAATGAGTGAAATGCAAATTAGAAATGACCAGTTTGAAGATTGTCTTGAGGAAAAAAATAAAAACCCCAGTCTTAAATGAGGCAGTCAACATCAGAGTGAAGGCTTTGGTATTTTTGATGATTTCCAGCCTGTGATTCCATCCATTGACTGGAACTCATCCAAGGGTCCCTCCTGAACGTGTGTGTCCTCCAAATGCTGAGTGTGATGGTGTGGCCTCTTGGCTGCCACATCCCAGCAGAGCACATCCCAACAGCTTTTCTCCAACATTTTCCCTTTTGCTAACATCCACCTGAAGTGACAGGTGAATTATCACATGAGAGGTGCCACTCATTTCCATGTAACTTCCTGGGATAACGGGGCAGAACAAAGTAAGCTGTGGCCACACAAAATCTGAGCCCCCCCAGAGACACTGTTTTTGTGTCAGAGCACACCCACTGAGAGTGATTATTCCAATATAAAACTCCTCGTGCGTTATTAGCGATATTCGCGGGAACAGAGGATGCACAGCAGAGCCGCTGGAATCGGGGCAGCGGGATGGGAACGACACACAACGAAGGGAAAACTCCCTGCCCAGGGAATTCAGACAGCGCTGTGCAGTCACTGCTGTGCTATTTGCCACGTGCTATATCCAGTCACAAAATATTCCACTCGGTCAGAGACATGGCCAGAAAAAGCCCTGCGAACCCCAAAGTCTTGGAGTCTTATAATAACCCCCGGAGCACACCCTCCTCCACAAAAGGAGCCCAGCAGTTCTCCCAGTGACCTGCCAGGGACATGCTGCATGCAGTTTATTCTGTATTTAAAGAGTCATGCAAAAATCACAGGGGCTGCTTTCAGTGCCTTCATGGCCATCTAGCATTGCTCTGGAGCAGGGAAACAAATGTTTTTGGTTCCCCCAATGAAATTTCATAATGCTGGAATGAGGTGTTAACAAAACTATCGGGAGTTTTCAGAATATCCGTTTATTTCAGTGATTGAAAGCTAAATTTGGATACCAGCATTGGGTGCAAAAGGGCTCTGTCATTAAAATAATACCCTTTCAAAATTAATCTGCCTTCTTTCCCCGCCCCCACCCCCTCAAATTTCCACTTATTAATTTGCAGATTTATATTCCTGAGAGCTGCTGGACCAGCACAGTAGGAGGCTACTTGTCACTTGAAGTTCAAGTGCAGGATTTCAGAAAAAGGAAAAACTTTTGGGTCTTTGTGAGCATTTCTTGGATTGGAAGACAAACTAACATTATAATGGCACAATAGCTCTTACTGTGAAATGCCATTTCTATTGCCTACAACTCCATACATACCACCACTATCATTCTCATAATTATTTTTCTGGGAAAAAAATAAAAACCTTCTGAGACTTCAGTCACAATCAAACCACAAACAGGATGGAACGAATCAGCTGCTGGATGACCTGCAGGAGGAGGGCAGCTGAAGCTGCTGAAGACATCGTGCCAGGACCTCTGGGCACTAGAGCTCTGCGTGAAACCAGGGCCAGCCTTGGAGAGATCGGACCAATCCTCAAGATCCTGTCAGCTGAAGGACCCCGGGGAAGGTGAACGTTTGTTGGTGTGGGCTTAGGCTAAGAGGATGGATGGAAATCCTGGCTCAGAACCCCTTTTTGGAGAGTGATGGACTGTGGCCCCAGGAAAAATCCCACTGGCTGGAGGCTGGAAGGTGTTGGAGGGAGCAGGAGGAAGGGGGCCCTCAGAGCCACCCTGTTTGTTTGCCTCGAAGTCCCCACTGAACCGCTGCCAAAATGATTTAATAAAATGTTATTTTTAGTGGCAGTGGCAGTTTTAACAATGAATACTGAAGGGGCAAGAAGTGTCATCCTTAACAGCACGGGGTTGTGTGACACCTGCAGTCAGGGCTCATCTTTTCCTTTCCCTCTGAAGCTTCCCTGCTCTTTCTCACACTGGCTGGGGCCACTGCTGGAAAATTGGGGAGATGAAGGAGAGAGGGGAGAAAAACTGTGCTGACAGGTGTTGTCACACAATGTATTTTGACAGAGCTTAGAAGGTTTCTCTCCACCCCTCTCTGTCACCACAGTAGTTTATCTAAACTGCAGCGGGCAAATTAAGGAGAGCATATCCAAAAAACTAGCCCCAAACTGCCTCCTGTACCTGCTTTGGTGCATGTGCAGCCATAATTCAGCGCCGTGGGAACACACCTCACACACCCTGCTGCAGATTATTATTCAGCAGCAGCAAATTCCCACCATTTTTTACCGAGCCTGAGGGATGGTTTGCAACCCATTCTCAGTTTTCCTGGTGCTTTCAACTCGACATAGACGCAGGCTGCAGGGTCAGCTCCCAAATACAGGGGATCATGGTTTGATGGTGTTGGCAAAGTGGCTTCAGGAACTCTCTTCTTCCCTTTTGGGAATGCCCTGCTGTGGTGCTGCTCCTGTATCACCAGCACTCATTTATGACAAAGTTGCATATTACTGTAAGTTAAATATTACTGTAATTTGCATAATACTCTAAGTCACATCTTTCCAAAGCTTCTGTGGCAATTAGGGATAAGGGAATGACATTTCCACCACCTGCAGAGGAGAAAACACAGAACACCTTTGCTCGTGGGCTAACGCTACACTGCCGAGGGAGCTGCAATGCCTCAGCAGAAAGCTCGCAAAGAAATCTGCCAGACACGTTTAAAGAGCAATCTGGAATCACCAAATCCCAGCCAAATATATCTCGCTGTTGTTACAGCACAAATATAATTGCTGCTATTATTAGCAGCAGCAATAGTTACTATTTAGGTTATTATTAGCCATAATTTTTACTGTGGTACCACTTAGGAATTCCCTCCCAAGACCGGGGTGCCACTGCAGCACGCTCTGTGTCGCTGTTACCATGACAGTTTTGCTCTGTTTGCCGGTGTGTTTTGGCTAGAGAGCCAGCTGCTGACTCGCTGTGCTCCAAGTTGCTGAGCAATAAATCCTAGACCAAATTCAGGACCAGATTTCTGCCCCAAGTCTCAGTCCTGTGACTTGCCGCGGAGGCTGCTCCCGAACTCCGCCTGAGTCCGCCGAGCCTCTCTGCAAAAACACCACTCCTACCAAAACTAGCAGCTCCCAAGTGGAGTTTTGGAAAATTGATGTTGCAGGGAAGTGCAGGAGGTGCTGCTGGTGAGATGACACTGGAGAGAGTTATTTGTGGCAAACAGGGAAGATGAGAATTGTTTCTTTGCAGTACAAGCAAATAGAAGCGCGTTGTATCAAGGAAAGTATATTCAGCTAAGCAGGATGAGAGAAACTTTGTGAAATGTTGCATGAACACAGGTGAGATTTCCTCGGCACATTGTCTCAAGAGATCCATGAACTGTTGTCCTGGCTCTCAGCTTGATGCTGAATGTACTCATTTTGTTAATCCTTCCAAGACCACTCAGTCATTTGACTTTTCTGTCTTGTGGCAACGTGTGAAATTGGTCGCTGCACGCAGAGAATGAATTTCACTGTAGGTTCACTCACAGGATATGTCCCCCCTAATAATTTCCATAGGCTTCTGGGCAGAGGTACATGTCACACACTGAGCCAAAAGTGCAGCAGAGATGTGTGGGGTGCCCTCAGCTGCTCACAGAGACCAGGGAGGGAGGTTCAGCTGCCCCAGGACCGTGGGGTGACGCAATCCTCCTGTCCCCATGGCTGCAATCCATTAGCATCCACGGGTAAAGCCACGGTATGTGAGCTAATGGTCCCAAACCATTACCTACGGGGTTGAAATCCTTATCACAAAAGCACCAGGGGTTGGGATTTGCATCTCTCCGAGTGTGGGTCCAGCAACTTCTCCATCTGTCATCACCAGTAATCTCTCTGTGTAATCTTCCTCGGCCCTCTGTGCCACCAACACCCCCACTACAGGTGTTGTGTTTTCTGATGGTCCACTTAGCACATTCAGAGCTCTTCCAAGCTCCCAGCGTTGTTTGATTGTGTCTTTTAGGGCTGAGATCTGATCAGTGTTTGTACACCCTCTTCTGAAGCCGAGCTGACTTCTCCTTAAGCCTGCCATTCAGCTGCGCCTGCTTTCTTGTTCCCAGCCACTCAAGCAGATGTATCCTCAAACACAGCAAACAGGCTAATGCCTCTTGAGTTTTATATTCCTTCCTGCCGCCTCCTTTTCTTTTTGCTTGGCTTGGTGTGAGCACAGATGAAGGCCAGGGACAAGCCCTTCAAAGAGCCCCCGGAATAGCTGGCAGTGTCCTACGGGCGACACCTCTGCTGCCAGCGCAGCCAGGAGGGGGCAGGGCCGTGTGTCATCCCACTGATGCCATGATGGTTTTTTGCTTTTTCTTTTACACCCCTTTTATACACTCTTTTATGTGTTCTTAGTGCTTTTAGCCCACACAGTTATAATTCTTTAAGTCTGATCACTTCTCTCAGACCCAATATCCCGTTAAGCCAAGAGCCCAAACACCCTGGAAACCCCAGACCCCGAGGGCCTCTCCAGAACACATTCTGTAAACAAAGCCAGGCCCAGCCAGGGGAAGGTTCCTCGCTGAGGGGTCTCGCTGGAGTCCCTCCCTGGGCAATCTTTGATAGATGTGCTAATTAGCAAGGCCTATAATTGCACACACATCACATCGTGGGGGGCCATTCCTTCGGGGGCATTTCGGGGTGCATTTCGATGTGCATTTCGGTGCCCCTGAGGCTCCTTCAATAAACCCCGAGGTAAAACCCTTTTCCCCTCTTAACTGTGTTCAGCTCTCGTAATTTTAAGACCAGGAAAAGGCCACAAGGATCTGCAAGGCCACTGAACGGCTCTTGGTCACAATCCGTGGCACCCATGTTGGTTGATGTTTCTTTTTTAAAATCTCCCAGAATGTTTTAGCAATGCTCTTTTCAACAGGTTTCCACTCTCACTTCTCACTTCTCACCTAAAATCCTGCTTTTTTTCTGTCTCCTTTGTCAATAAAATCAGCTTTGGAGGGACAAACCATCCTCACAGGTTTCTGACTGTTTGTGTGGAGCCACGTGAGTTTGTGACCCTCTGCATGTGTCCCTCACCTGCCAAAACACAGTTCCAGAGATCTCCCTCTGAAAGGAGCTGTTCAGAAATACAGATGCATTGAAAGTACAACTAGAATTTGGTGTTGGGTCCTAATTTAACACATACTCAGCCTTTATTCAGGCTCATCACAAAACTGATCTGTGTCTTCACACTAAACTCTTTACATTGAAGGGACTTTTGTCCTTGGCCAGATTTTATCTGATTAAATATTGATAAAGGTAATACAGGCAGGCAAAACAGTACATTTATTTAAAAGATTATGAGCATTCAGACTTACCTGTTGTGATCAGGTGAAAACAGCAAGCCTTGGTCTCTTCCTTTGGGCATCCTGGTAACAACTTTCTGAGAGCCCTCTCCGTCACTGCCAGAAGGCTCTCGCAGCTCACAGATGTCGTGGCCAAACTCCTGAGAGAGGCTGAAATTAAATCAGTTCTTCATGAAATAAATGCCCAGTCCCTTCTTGTGCCACTGTTATTACAAAAAAAAAAAAAAAGAAAGATACTGAGGAAAACGATTCTCTGACATTTCTGTGTTGTTCAAACCCTGTGGACATGGGGTGAGGCACCACAAAATGCTGCAGTGTAAGGCACTGCTCTGAGCAGCTCACAGGCTCTCTTGGTGCTGATGTAAAGCAGCCATTTCACACATTTTTAGCAAAGCAGTGCTGCTCGTGGCGAAAGTAAACCCACTGCAAATAAGTAAATCCAAAAGATGTTTACGCCAATCAAAAATAGCCGCGTCAGTGTTCGCGCCTTGGCGTTTTAATGCTGGAATCTGTGTTTTGTGAAAACAAAAAGAAATAATATTAAAATATATTTCACTGATAAATGATTTATGTATCACGTGGAATGAAAACATCTCAGGACCATGAGGGAAAATTTGTGATGTTTTAATATTTTACTTCAGCTGGAAATCAGTGTAACAATTACGGCTCCCAGCTCGGGTTCCAGGGAGGGATCTTTCTTCCACTGCATTTTTCTCTGTCCCTCCTATGCCAACTCTTATAAAACAAGATACCACAGGATTTAATTCTAAAAATCTAATATTACTGCCTTGTGGTGAACTGAATACTACAGATTCCTTCTTGATAATACTGTCTCATGGGATTCCTGTGTGGTAACAGAATCTCCTGGGATTCCTGTCTGGTAACCATATCTCACTGGATTTTGGTAGTATTTCTCCCATTGGATAACCCCAGCCCCACCAAATAAGCAGTCGTAAACCTCACACTCTCTTTATTTTACGTGACATTGTTTCACTAATATCAGATCTTGGGGGGTTTCTCACCACTTTTTTGCACTAAATTGGAATCAGGGCTCTGAGAGAAATGAGAATGGTGGAATATTTTGTTTGTTGGGCAAGAACAATATTAAGATACTCCTTTAAAGAAGCAGTAATTGGAATGCTTCATGGCTTCATTGCACTCAGTCTTCAGCCATACATGGACTAGAAAACTTTCTGTTGTTCTGAAAGCGAGCTATGGTAGGAGTTCTTCCTCTTCATGCCTGTGAGAGAAACCACAGCTAAAAAGTTTCAGAAGGAATACACTGAGCAGCTCTTGAGAGAGGTTTTCAGCTAAATTATGAAGCAGGAACCCAGCATTTCTGTCCTTAGCCCCTCTCACAGGGTTCAAACCTGTTTCCAGGCTCAAAAGTTTTGTCTCGAGCTTTCCTTTGACTTATTTATTGTCTCTACTGGCCCACTTTTGAGAGGGTGTGGTTGGGGGATGGCCTCCAGGGAGCGATTGCTGCTGAGGTGGGACCCAGCCTTGCTCGCGGGAGGGCGATTTCAGAACATTTTCCTGTTGCCACCATCCACCTCCTGGAGTACTCAGTCCCAAAAATGTGGGTCAGATAAAGCAGTGACGGGCCCTGCAGAGAATTATCCAGTAGGATTTGTGTCACTGAGCTCTTGGATGTGCCAGCAGGTGCCACCTGCACCTCTGGCTCAGTAAGAGAAGGAAAGTTTGAAACCCAGATGCTGCCAAAGCTTGAAGCCCAGTGAAGGTGCCTGAGGGATACAAACATTAGAAATGGGAGAAGGTAAACAGGCAACACCTATGATTAAAGCGCTGCCTCTCCTGCCGCGCGTTCAGACAAAAAAATGGACATATGCCGTTTTTCCTCTCCACAGCTGTCTTTCTGTCCAAATATAACGCTCACAACTCCAGAACTTACAGCTGTTCCGAGCCCTTTTTTGAATCCAGGCCGTGCATCAACACCAGTTTTTCTTTGGTCTTGCCCAAGTCGTTGGATCTCATCGCGCTTGGACGTACAAGGAGCTGTGACAACAAACCCTGGCAACTTGATGTGATTTTTGAGAGGATCAATAAAGTTTGTGAAGCACTTCCTGAAGGTAAAAAAAAAAAAAAATATGACTGGCACACTTGATACCAGATCTGCCAAGACGCCTTTATCCCTAAACCCTGGAATTTCCGTGACGTTTATCTGCCTGAAGTACCACTGGAATTAGCAGGCAGGTGAGCAAGTGGAGGTCCTGGCTGGCACCTTGGCACCCCCTGCAATGACTGGGAAGACTGTTCTGGCTGTTGCTATAGGCTGGGATAACCAGGAATGGTGTCAGATCAGGAGCTGCATCTCTCCTCTGCTGCCTTTTAAGTGCCAACCCTCTGCTTGGACAACGAACCGAGAAAGCCGCGTTGGAGCGTTGGACAACAAAAAACCTTTTACCAGGGGGCTTTTGATGGTCTCTTCAGGGGCCATTCATGACTTTGTGGTGAGTCACCGCCCCAAAAATACTGCCAGGGCTATTCATTCAGCGGGGCTAGCAGTGCAAGCTGGAAACAATCTAGGGAACTCTCATCTTCAGGTCAGTGGGGGCTGGCAGCACGGCCGCGCTCCGCCTGGCAACGAGGGGCGAGACGGGAAAGAGCACGGCTCCCAAATTTCTCTCGTGCATGCTGTGCCTGGGGACTGGCCCTGCAGGAAGGGAAGGGTTTATTCCATGCCCAGAAGCGGAGCTGTGGGTCCCTGTTTTGCTGCGATGAGTATTTTTCTGCATCAAGGAATGATGAGGCTTGGGAAAGGTTTCTGTGAAACCGGGACGAAAAGGAGCTTGGAGAGAGCTTGGGGGGAGACGCGTGGAAATTCCTGCCATCCCACACTGCCTGGAAGGGTCAGGGAGCGACTTTGGTGCTCATCCTGTTTATAGCCCACAGGACCTTCTTAGGGCCTGAAGCCCTCCTGCTATAAAAATAGGGGAGAATCCATAAAATCAGCAGCAGCATCTCACATATAGCACAGCTCCTTTCCTACGAGATGGGCAAGGAGCTAAATGCCTTAATTAGAAGTTGGCCGAGTTATTTTTTGTGTGTTGCAGCCAACGACACAGAACATGGGCTCCTGATGGAATACCAGGGCAGTAAATCAATGGAGGGTCTTTGCTACCGTTCGTGAAATGCTCCAGCTGTGCTCCTAAGGATTATAATGTCAACAGAACCCTTGATTTGAATCACAGCCTTGCCTTCACTCAGGGGCCGTGTATTAGTCTTGAAAAGCAGACAGAGTTTCATTGCTCAGGGAATGAGAAAAAAAAAGAAAAAGAAAAAGAAAAAGAAAAAGAAAAAGAAAAAGAAAAAGAAAAAGAAAAAGAAAAAGAAAAAGAAAAAGAAAAAGAAAAAGAAAAAGAAAAAGAAAAAGAAAAAGAAAAAGAAAAAGAAAAAGAAAAAG
>VXBT01011288.1:372522-387006 GCA_013400235.1 Oriolus oriolus
TCTTTCTTTCTTTCTTTCTTTCTTTCTTTCTTTCTTTCTTTCTTTCTTTCTTTCTTTCTTTTCTTTCTTTCTTGGCACCAGAGGTATTTCCAACTGCACATCCTGCAGGGGCTGGGTCCTCCAGGAGCTCTGCAGCCACCCCCACTGTCCTGTGTTTCTTACATTTGCATCAGCACCAAGATGTCTCTAAATTCCCCTCACGGTTCTCATCACTGTTCTTCAAATCCAATATTCATTTCAGCAGCAAAGGCACCACAGCATTTAGGTTCAATACTGTGGGGGAAAAAAAATATATATTTTCTTTAACCTGTAGAGTGAAGGCCTTGAACAAAAAAACCTGATG
Organism: Oriolus oriolus; assembly: GCA_013400235.1. Taxonomy (NCBI): domain Eukaryota; kingdom Metazoa; phylum Chordata; class Aves; order Passeriformes; family Corvidae; genus Oriolus; species Oriolus oriolus. Next base: position 372,866 of record VXBT01011288.1, read on the forward strand.
CTTTGTGGCCAAAAAGGGGATGTTCCCTGGATTTCAGAAAGGCTTCCCTCCTGCTATGCAGTGGTGGCATCCAAACTATTGCAGGACTAAAACGGGACGGTTCTCTTCAAGCATCTAAATTTGGAGGTGGCCCGAGAATGCTCACAAAGGAGGGCAGTTACCATCAACTGCTCTTTAATTATAGATCTGCTCGTTCACCTTCCCAAATCCTTCAAACCTTCTGAAGGGAAACAGGAGACATTTGAACTTGCAAACTTCAAAGGGCTGTTTAGGATCGCTTTAAAAAGAAATAAAGATCAATCAGTTCGATACATTTCCTCCCTATGGAAAGCATTTTACCTCTGAAAATCCAAGGAGGAAGAGAGCAAATCTTTAAGAGAAGAGGAGGCAGATATGTGGACTAAAGGACTGCTACCTCATCCAAGCTATTCACTTTTGTTATATTAGTTCTCGCAGGAGAACAAGTTTCCAAAATCTCCCTGGGGTTTTATACATATTCTCACTCTCTTTTTCCCTCTGCTTTGCTAATTCATGCTGCTGAAACAAACTTTTCCAACATCATCCTTATGGGCAGTGATGTTTTCTGAGCACTCCCAAAAAGCAAGGCACCTTCTGCTTACAAAAAAAAAATTATTTTGGCCTAAAAGTGGAGAAAAATCGGTTCAATTCAAGCAAAATTTTTACACCTAGATACTTGTGCATCTGCTTTTATTCATGAAGTATTTTGGGGTCCTATCTGTTCGTATTTTAGAAGCTGGTCACTTCTTTTTGCTGTCATTTTAATGGCCGCAATAAAAAAGTGACGTTGGCAGCTGGCAGTGTTTCCCTCCTTGGGTCAGTTTGTCTTTAAGGGCTGCGCCCACACCATGGATGTGGCTGAGAACATCCATTTCCCATCCCAGGTGCCTTCTTAGGCTGTATCCAGCCAGTGAAAAACATGAGAAGCAGCCATGAAGGAGGGGAGCTCCCTCACGTTGCTCACCTCCACACTTGCAGCTAAACTTCTCCCGTGGGCAGGTCGAGGAACTCACTGCTTGGAAAAACACCTCTGGCAGCAGCTGGGAATCCGTGATCATTTAAAAAAATGCCATCAACAGAAGGTCAATTTTTTTTCTGTCTGTCCAAAATCTGTGTGCCGTCGTCTTGTGCGAGCGAATCGTCCGCGAACACGGGGCACCATACGACACATTCCTGTGTTAGTGTTCCTCCCCTGATGAGGGAGGACTCCAAGGACTATGCCTTGACTTCACAGAGACAGATGGGACATCAGCGTTCTCCTTGTTCTCTCAGATAGGTGTTTATTAATTCTTATCTTAGAACAGTACAGCATGGAACGCAGCTGGTTAGTCGATGTTAAAAGCTGAATGCGTAATGGCAGCTTATCAGGTGTGCAGACTGTTCTTAAAGGTAAATTATCCAATTAAAACTTAAAACGACAGATGTTTTCTCTTTTTAACCAATGTCCAGCACTTCACTCTGTCACGCACACAGGAAGTGCGGAATTTTTCATCCAATCAACCTAACCTTGCTTTTGCTGCCGAATATGGAGGAGAAGAAGAAGGAAGAAAGTATGAAGAACAACAACTATCCTCCATCTTGGGGGATTTTTGCTATTATCTATTTACTATGTTAACAAACACAAAACCACACAAATTCTCACCCTGTGACAATCTTACATAATATTCTATCACCTAATTTACACTTGTGAGGATTTTACTGATTCCCAGAGAGCAGGTCACCTTTTCCATGGATAGAGGCCAAATTCTGGATTGTACATAGGGGTCTTTTCCTTCAAAACAGATAGAGGAATATCATTCTGTGCCTTTTGGATTCCAGCAGAGAAACAGTAACTCTTCATTCCCTGAAGATCTGTGCAGCAGAGAAGACCAGAAGCAACCAAGGGGTGGCTGAAGACGTTTCACACCCGCTTGTTAAGCTCCAGAAGATGCAGGAATATCTGCCAGGACCTGGTTCCTCAGGAGACACCCTTTGCAGTCTCCTGATTCTGACAGGCTGGCATCCTTCCCCTCTGCCTCACCTCTCCACAGAGAACCATGGAATAGTTTGGGCTGGAAAGGTTCCTTTGTCGGTGTATTTTCCTGCTAAAAGAGAACCTCTTTTGCGGCCAGTAGAAAGATGCTGTATTTATAGCCAATAAAAATATTTTGCATTCCAAGGAGGAGAAGAAGAAGAGCTGTCAGTAATGTCCCCCTGTGCACAGATTATTGTTTCAATAAGACAGATCTCAGCAGTTCCTATCCAATTCTTTTTGGCAGAGAAATGAGCTGATCTCCTTCTGTTCTTAGAAAACAATTCTACACATCAACAGTGCACAAATAGTTGTCCCAGCTGAATGCCTCTCTTTGCAAGGCCTTCAGCAGGTTGCTAATTAATATTGAAATTAATATCGAAGCATTTCAATTCCAGGAGTGTGAAAACATGTGGAATCTCATTTGCTTTGGGCCTGACGGCGCAAAAGTCTTTGCTGTAGCAATATGGCAATCAGCGATTTTGTTATGGCTAAACTTGGTTTGGCTTAAGTTGTCTGTACTCCTTTGGTACACAGCAAACCTCTCTTTTTTAGTGCTCTCCCTCAGCTTTTGAGGCCAGAAAAAGGATTCCTGATCTTTAATGTTACACTTTTTTTTTTTCCGGAGGAAAATTCCATGTTATTATGCGATACATGGGCGTAAAATTGTGAAGAATCTTGTGCTTTACATCAGATACAAACAAGCAGTAAGATTCAAAGCTTCCATTGTTGTTGTTAACAGCTTTATTTTCTGAGGCTATCGTTCAGGTCTGAGGGAGATTTTGGACGTCAGTGCTCAGTGGTAGCAGGGTGCTCAAGGGGAAGGTTTTCAATGCAACCCAAAAAGACTTTTTTCAAAGGCATTTTTCTGTGATATCTCATGTATTGCCCTGCCTGGCTACAACTTTAATACATTTACTTTTCTGCCTCTCTGAGTTCATATTTACAGACGAGGCTGTGAATCAAAGTTTTGACGGTGAATTTCAGCTTTGTTGTGGAGATTTTTTCCACCCTGAGCTGCTCTGGATGGGAGCAAACCTGCTGAAAGCTGGGGGTGTAACCACATCCTCGATTCAGACAATTATAAGAAACACTTAAGCCTTGTCGAGTGAATAGTTGAACTAACACCAGCCCCATTCCAGCACCAGGCCCGTGCAGCCACCCAAAGGGAAGGCACGTGTGGCCAAAGGGATTTCTCTGCCCTTTGTTTCCCAGAGGGTTGTGCATCCGTGGAAGAAAAGCAGAGAAGAAAGTGGAAACGTCAGGAAGCAAAGCAGGAAATCCAAGAGCTCACAAAAGGACTCGAAACAGAGAGGGTTTGGGGGCTGGTTGGTGCTGTTAAGAGAGTATGAACAAAACATCCCCTCCGGCGTGATTTTCATGCTTGTGCTGACTGAGAAAAACAGATTTTGTACATTCTTTGTAACGAAATAAGATTACCTTGAGAAATGTCACCAAGCCCTCTTCTAAATGCTGAGGGAGTAAGTGTGAAGCAGTTCCCAAATACAAATGGAGTTCACTGCTGCTCTTGCTGAGGCGAACAGGAATCGGGAGCAGGGCTTGTAGGAATGATTATCAGACCTCTAGAAAGTGGTGAAACAAGGAGCCAGGAATATCACAGAATTACCAGAATGTAATCTCAGGATGGCAAATTAAAGATGCTCAAAGAGAAGGAAAATGCAGACTTAGAAAATGGAGAGAAATAAAGGGGGGAGTCAATTTGGAAACAATTCCTGCTTTGTGACTTAGTTGTTCTACATGGGGGAGCTATTCATGTTTCGGGCACAACTCTTGCTTTTTACAAAGAGACAGCCACAAAAGTCCCCCCCAAATCACCAGAGGCCAGGACATTTTCCATGAGGTTGTTCAACAGAGCTATGATGGGATAAAGCAAGGATAAAAGGAACTGAAAAAATCTGCTCCAGGTATAAATCAAGAAGTCATGGACCAGGCTGTGTGTCTTCTATCTGGAAGCAAGTCAATGAAAACTTTGCCAGAACACCTCAATTCACTGTCCTCTGCCTCATGAAAAGACAATGACATTCAAGCCATGTTGGAATAATGCGTCAGTGACTGGGAAAGTAACAAAATATTTGCATAATTTGTACCATTTGTACAGAACATTGTTTTTTAAAAGCACAAACCTGTGAGGTTCTACAAAGTGCTAGAAATGGCACCAATGGGAAGACTTTTACCATGGGGAGGAGGTGAAGGAGATGAAGAAAAGGCACCTCGTGGAATGTGGGAGAGAGATGGTGCAGAAGAGCAAGCTGAAGAAGATAATTTTTGGAAGTACACACACCAGCTGCTCAACCCTTGTTCACACCTGGCAACTGGGCAACTCTACTGAACGTGCAGTAAGTGATTTTGAGGGAGGAAACAGATCGATAGTGCACCAGATTGTTGGGGTGGGCCGGAGAATTACTGATCCCACGCTGAACAGCGCGCTCGGTTTGCGAGTGGAGAGACGTCGGAGGGGCTGGGAGAGGGAACTGGGCTCTAAAACACACAGCAGGAATCTGAACCTTGGAAGGCAGCTAATGATCAGTTTGAATCAGGTACAGCTAATCACTGAAGCACAGACAGGTCGATAGATGGGAGCTCTGGAGGGCGTCTGACCCAAGCCCTGTCCTCAAGCAGGGTCACCTAGAGCAGGTAGCCCAGGGGAAGGCAATTAATTTGTGGTGAGCATCCTCCCCTGGCTCCAGGGTGAGAACAGCAATAGCTTCATGCTCTGGAGTAAGTGAAGTTTGCAGAAACTCTGCAGCCCCCAAAGGGGTAAAGTTTACAATCTGCCTCCAAAAACACGAAAGAAAAAGAATCCTGATAACAGCCTGTACAATGGGAAGGTATAGATGCGCTCAAGGACCTTTTAAAAGAGGAGACACATCCTGATGTTTTAATCCTGAGGAGAAAATAGCTTAAATCTACTTCCTGCTGTAAGGTATCCCCTATGGTTCTGGTCCAAATAAATAAAATGGGATATAGAATACAACTGGGATCATTATCATGAATAGGATTTCAGCCTGTCAGTGTCTGGGAACTGTGGAATTCAAGGTTGCTAAAAGAATATTAAGCAGTGAACGTCTGTAATGAAAAGCATTTCAACAAGAACATTAATGTTTCTTAAAAGATAGAAAGAAAAAAAAAAAAAAAAAGAAGACAAATCCCAAAGCCATCTCCTTTGAATTGCTGAAACGAGACTGAGCAAAGAAAAATTCCAAGAATGTGGATGAAATTGTTTTAGGCTGATGTGAAAATCATCACTTACCTACAGTAGTTAAAGCATCATTGTGACCAATCAGTTAATTATTTTTTCTTTTGTCTCCCCTCTCCGTTCTTTTTCAGTGTTAGTATCTTAGGCTTTGTTGGGACGAAAACTAACACTGAAATAAGAATTTAATTCATTGCAATTTCCTATGGGAAACTGGTTAAAACAATATTCCTACAAGCGTGAAATACAGCTCAAAACAAAGGCAGGAGTATTTGTAGTTAGTGATACTCCTGTATTGCCCACAGCAATTACCTGCTGATCCTTTAGGACAGGCAGCTGGGCCATCTGGAAAAGAGAGGCAGGAGAAAAGAATGAGAGGAAAAATCGATAAAAACAGAGGTACAGCAAAGCAAAGGATCCAGCCAGCACAAACACCTGCCCTTGAGGAAAGCTGAGAGCCAAGAGTAAATGTTTGATAGGAAATGGGCTTGGAGCAGGGGGGAAGATGCATCTCAGTCTCATGGGAAACAGGAGTTTGTTCATTTTCTTTAGACCATCAGGACTGTGTCAAAAATACCTGGAGCAGTCAGTAGTCATTAACTTTCCAGCAGCAATTTTAGGGGAGAGAAAGTGAGAATGGAACTTGGTTTTGTTACAAGCTGAGGTGAAGTCGATCCGAAAGCGGTGAAAATAAATATTTTTCATTTGTTTATTTAGAAATTAGACATGAGGGAAACTGTCTCCCTCAACCTTCAGCTGTATGTGATCTTTCCTTGCCAGCTGGGCTTGCTGACACTTTCCTTGCCTTGCATTTTGTTCCTGGAGCTGGAGAGCTGGGAGGGCTCCTTGCATCCCCCGTTCCTGCCCAGTCAGCTCCCGCCTCTAGTGGGAAGTGAAACTGGGAATTGGGATGGGGGAGCTGGCAGAGCCAACACTTTGTCTCCAAAACACCCCTGCTGCCCAGGAGGCAGGACTTAATTTTCTTCCCTGATACGACCAACTTTCAGAAGGCGCCCTGGGTCCTGCAGCAGTTTGGGCATTGTGTGAGAGGAGAGCGAGCAAACAGAAAATCTGAATCCTTCTGTTTCTTTTTCCGTCTCTCTGTTTCCTCTTTGCACAGTGGCTCCTGCCTGATGAACTCTGTGAAGATCCCAGCACTATTTTTGGTTATTTTGTGAAAGCAGGAAAATTTGGGAACGTGGGTCATGGTTCTCCGTACTCTTCTTTAAACCTAGGTCTGTTCCGTGTGCACCATTATTTAATGTACGTCATTTAAGGGTCTTTTCACATCATTTCAGTGTAAAGGAGAACGGAGATCAAGGAGCTTTGACTTTCATATTCAAACACAGTTTCCTGCTTTGTTAGAATATTACAGAAAATCTACAAGGGTGGAAGGAATGGAGTGCATTATTTGGTGTAAAGAACACCTTTCTGGCTTTACCTTTATAAGGACGTAAGCAGTGCTAAACCTAGGCTTGGCCACCTCATTCTGTGGACTCATCTTCCTTCTCTCTCTCACAGATTTCACCTCCTAGTGAACAGAAGATTTCTCACCTCCTAGTTTTAAACGAGCACATTTAAATGAGCGTGTTCAACAGCAGCCCACAAGAAGGCCTTTTTTCTCCTCAGTACGACCAGGAATGAGGATTCAGGACAGGGATTCACACCTGTCTGTACATAATGTCAGACTGAACTTACAGATCTTTTGTTAAATTCAGATGGAGCGTTTCTTTCAGTGCAGTCTTTCTTTTCCCCAGCTCTCCGCTGTCAGGGCCTGGTTCTGGGGAGTGAAGGGCACAAGGCCAAGCCTCACTGAAATGACCATTGTTTGTGCTTGTCAAGCACATCTCAGTTTTTGTACTGCTCTGTCATCTCCTGGATGCCAAGAGAAACGTTTAAAGCCTAATCCCTTGCTCAAAATTGAATCTGCGGTGTGGACTCCCCTCAGCTTTGCAGAAGTTCGCTTCCAGAATCACAGCAGAAAAACCACAGGATCCAGGAATGATTTGGGTTGGAAGAGACCTTAAAGCTCATCCCATTCCAGCCCCTGCCATGGGCAGGGACACCTTCCACTGTCCCAGATTGCTCCAAGCCCCATCCAACCTGGCCTTGGACACTGCCAGGAATCCAGGGGCAGCCACAGCTGCTCTGGGCACCCTGTGCCAGCGCTTCCCCGCCCTCACAGGGAGGAATTCCTTCCCAATATCCAGTCTGAGCCTATTCTCTTTCACATCACATTCGAGTCCTATTCTAAGAGAGGGCTCATCAGTTGGTAAACAGATCTATACTGCCAAAACCTGACCAGTGCAAATGCCACTTTACCAACATTCATTTACTTAAACAGCCAGGTCAGGCATCTCGGAGTTTTGGTTTAACAAAATCAAAGATAATCTCATAATGTGTAGGTCTCTTGAAGTGTTTGAAGTAGCTGACAATCTTACTTCTCTTGGACAGTCCTGGAGAAAGTACGACTGATAATGACTGGTCTTGAAATAAAAATAAATATACGTAAATTTAAAAAAAGAACCAAACACCAGTTTTCTAATTCCTGTATTATGTAAAAACAAGAATGTAGCCTCTTACGGCCAGAAGAGCCATGAAAGTGCCATACCTTCTCTGTGGACATAAATTTGGTAAGCGTAAAATATCCCTGTGCTCTGGGAGGGCAGCATCACCGAGATAACAGCCTGTGGCAAGTTGGAATGAAAATACTTGAAATAAAAATGAATTTTTTTTTTATAAAAAAAAGAAAAGACAACATGAAAGTCATTGACAAAATTATTACATCCAGCTAATTCACCTTCGAGTGTGCCTGGGTTTGTCTCACATCTCTCTCCCCACAGGTAACAATCCTACAACAGCTAAAAGCAAGCGCTGTGGGTTTCGGTGCCGCTGCACCGCACACAAAACCCGTCCGTGTTAATGCCTCTCGTACAATCACAGCTGTTAGTCCTTTTAGTAGATATTTTGAAGGCTCTCAGTCTCTCCCATCCCCAACACGAGCTCCCCCCAACCCCGTCAGTGTCCTCTCCTTCTGCGCTGGTTCTTGCTCGGTGCCTTCAGGAGACCCTCCCGGTACTTGGCGTTGGCGTGGAACAGCCGCACCATTTCGTGGTCTTTGTTATCCAGCACTCTGGGCAGAAAGAGAGAGGATTTCTGTGTCCTGCGGGTCTTAAAGCCCCTCCTGGGTCGTCCTTTGCCGTTGATTGAGACGTACCAGAGTCTCTCAGCGCTGGCTTTGCGCCTGGTGCCGGCCCTGCTGGGGACAGTCCGGTACAGGCGGGAGGCGTAGGTGTTGTAACCCAGCTCGTGGATCCTCTCCACGAACTCGCACTCGGAGTTGTAGTTCTCCTGCAAAGGAAACACCACGAAATCTGAAACAAGACTCAGTTTTAGGAGGAGGACAGCAACACGCTTGGGAAGAAAACCTCAGGCTGCTGCTACCGAAGGCAGGAGGGAAGCGCTGAGCCTGAACCAGGGGCTCCCTGTCAGTAGTGTGAGCACACCATGTGCATCAGAGACCCCAGGAAGAGGCCCCAAAACCAAACTGAAAACAAAAAAAAATGGCATGTGAATGGGAGTGAATAGCTCTGCTGATTGTTCAGCTGTAATTTTTTTTGGTGCTTATGAATTTAATGCAGCTGTGAGCAGGACAGGTGATTTCATTGCTGCCTATCAACCTCTGCCAGCTATGGAAAAGGTAAAACCCTACAGTATAATGTAAAATGTGTCTCTTCAATTGGTGCATCAGTCATTAGATACACCTGTAGTCTGTTACATCCAGTTCACAATGGAAATTTGAGCAGTAACCTGCACCTTTGTGGAGCTTCTTGGGCAGCGTAACAAAACGAAAGCACGCTCCGCCTGCCAGCGCGCTCCTCCAAAATGCCAGGCTGCTCCGTTATCATAAACTCTAAGGCAGAGCAAGCACCCATCCCAGGTGCTCACATTTCACATGATCTGCCCAAATTTGCCCCTTTTCCCCTGCTCCTTGACTGGGAGACAGCTCTGCAAAAGCCTGGCGCGAGGAACTCCTTCCGCCTCCCCGGGAGCAGGAGAACCAGCGCAAAGGACCTCCCACACCGTCCGTCTTTCCTCAGCTCCAAACCCATCCTTGCTCTGCCTGTGGGATTAAGATTCCAGGATCTGACACGAGTGAAGCACAGAGGTAGAAGGGAACCACCACCACGGTTTTTTTATTTTTCATTGTCGGGAGGACATGGAAAGGGCACAGGTAGCCAGGCTGGGGCCAGAAAAGCCCTTGGATCCCACTAACAGCACGTCTTTAATGCTGTTCGCTCCTCAGAAACGCTGATGGGCGTTTAACAAGGTTTTAAAAGACTCCACATGTCCTGGCTCCCCAGCTGTGAAACGGAAGCGCCCTTCCTCGCAAGGACAAGGTTTTCAGATGCTGCGGTGCTGGAGCCCACGCAGCCACCAGATGTAGGTGGGTTTGTCCTGCTGCCTGCCTCCCTTCTGGCTGTTTATCACACAGGGTAGATCTAGAGGGTTATCACGATCTTTTAAGGGCACTAAGGAATGCTGCAGGCTCAACAAACCCATTTTGTTGACATGGGAAAATTGGTGAACTGAGGGATAACGGAGTTATTCCGATACGATTTCATAAAATGTGCCCTGGATAATTATGCTTCCTGAATTATGCTCCCTGAATTAATCAGATTTTTGCAATGAGGGCCCTGCACAGGGTCTTGGGCCAGTGGTGTCAGTAAAGTTGTTGGACAGTTTTCTCCAGGCAAGCAAAGACAGGAAGTTTCTCCTGAGCTGAGCCCTCACCCCTTCCCTCTTCTCTGAAAAAAGCCTGGAGTAGAATAGCTTTCCCTGGCTTGTCCCTCCAGCTCTGGAACACAGGTCTGAAACAGTCTCTCTCAAACTGGAGCTGGAAGAGGACAAATTAACTTTTTGAGTTGCACAGAAACCTTTCATGGCTGATACCCTCTGGCACGAGACAGATGAATAAACCTCAGGATGGCCTGATGCTCCTCACACCAGAAAGGGAAGTCCAGGAGAAAAGGAGTCTCAGAGCTATCCTCCTCCTGGCTTTTCTCCACTTTAGGAGAGGAGCTTTTTGCTCAGAACTTGTTTGGTCTTATTTTAATTCAGTTTAAGTAATCTGAAGGAAAAGAAACCCTATTTTGAAGAAGAAAGAGAGAAAGAGCTTGAAAAAATCATCCTTCATATAATTTCTTTGGGGCTCTGAGCTGATGGAGGAGGTCCATCAAAAAAAGATACCCATTTCGATCAGAATATTAACCAGAAGCATAGAAGTGGACAGCCTTAACTTTGGCAAGCAGAGCTACCATGCCCTCACTCCTCTTCAGCTGCATTTTCCTTTGCCAAAATCATTTGCGGACTGGTTCTGTGCAGCAGCAGCAAAGAACCCTCATCTTTACACACAGGCCCCTTAATCAGGGAGCATCACGTGAGAAATTGGGTCATAAACACTGTCAGAACCCTCCTGAAAAGGTGGAGTTAAATGTGTCAGGCTGGGGAGGTACGGAGCTGATTGTGTCACCTCGGGCCGGGTTCTTGTGGGAGAAGATCCCATTGCTCAAGGGTGTGTCCTGCTGCTCAAATCGACAGAACTACACCTAATGAGGGAGCAGATTGCACCTCAGTCATGTTTCCCCTCTCCAAACCTGCTCCCATGCCCCAGGATCCCCGGGGAAGCTGCACAGTTTGGCTGTCGTGCAGTGAGAGATCACAAGATTGCCGGGATGTAATCAAAGACAGTGGAAGAAATTCAAGCAGGGAGATAATGTGTGTGGTACACGCTGACAAACGTGCCCCCGTGTGTCCCTGAGTGAGAAGAAGTCCAAGCTGAAGTATTTTATTCACTCAGGGGAAATACTGTCTGGGCTGAAAAGGCAAAGCTCCCACTTATATCAGCACACCCCAGATTTTATCTCACAGATCAGGGCAAAAAATTAGGTCAAAGGAGTAAAATAAGGTGTTTATTTTCACCTTTGTCTTCCTGCACCTTCTCCTTCTTGCTTTCCTTGCTACAGCCCTGCCTTCTAGTACCTGTAAATTCTTTCACTGCCCACCCAAAGGCTCTGTGCAAACAAAATCCCACCAGGAGGTTGCTTTCCTGTAGCATCAATGCTCAGTTACTTCTGGATATTCTTTATCTGATATGGTTCTGCCAGCATCCAAGATCCACATAAAATAGGGACAAATCTGACATCCCACATACCTGTGGCTGGCCAGGCAGTAAGAAAGTAAGAACACAGCTTTTCCCCACTTTTAAGAATATAGTGGTTGGTTGCCTGTAAAAATTCCAGGCAAAACCCTCTCGTGACATTACTCTTCTCTGGAAATGTGGATTTATTACAAATCAGTGCTAGACCTGTTCCCCCCGCAGGAAATGACAGGCACACGCCAGACTTGAGACAAACTTACTGATGCATAAAGTCTGCCCCTCTTGTTCATGGCCAGGTATCTGCCAGAGAACAGGCCCTTGATGGCAACGATGCCGACGTCCACAGCGGTTATCTCCAGGATACCTGGGAACAGAATGAGGAGATGTGTTATTGCTCAGGTGGAATTTTTGGAGATATGTTTGCATGGCTGCTTACTTGAGGAGTGTGATCTCGCAGTTACCACTAGCTCACAGGAAAATCAGCGCAATCATGTGAATGAAATCATTATTATTTGAAACAATACAAAGCAAGGGTGATGCGGGAATTGTCTTGAGACAAGGTGGACAATAAACCCCGAGATGTCTGATTGAGACTGAACTCTTTCAAAAATGAAACAGGTCTGACACTGAACTAGAGGTTCACTTAATCCTATATGTGTATAAGAAAGTTTAAATCCTCTTTAATGCTTAGGAACACAAGAGCTCTTGACTTATTGAAGGCAGTCACAAAGCGGCCCATTTCAGGACAAAGCCGCCCATTTCAGGACAAAGCCCTTGCTGAGGTCTCCAGAGGGTGAAACAGAGCGAGGCCGCTGCATTTCAGAGCCACGTATGTAATCACGAAAGGGGCTTGTCACTTAGGAGGTCAGTGCAGCCCTCCAGACAAGGACTGTACGACTGTCTGAGGCAAACTAAAAGGGAGGAGATCTTCAGGCTGTCCAAGATGGGGTCCTGCAACACGAGAAGTGTCACAGGCAAGGCTGGTGCAACACCTGCCCAAACTTTTATGTCCAGCCAAAGGTGCCAGGACCCTGATGGAGGCACAAATGACCCAGAGGATGCTATTGTAGGTGCATGGCTCTCCATCAGGATGGCTCAAACCCCGCTCTCAGTTCTGCCGATGGCTTTGTGCTTTCTGTGAGTGCTTGGAAGCAAGAGGTGACCCTGGCATCCAAACTCACTGCTGCCCTTTGGAAAGCCTGAAGGCAGAGCCGGGGGCCTGTTCCCCATGCAGAGCTGGATTGCTGGCCTGGGAGAGCTGGGCTGGGTTTGGCACAGCTGGTTTGAATCAGGCACCGGGTCGCGGCTGAAGGATGCCTCCTCCGGGCTGTGACAGCGAGGGGGGTTTCTCTAGGAAATAGTGGTTTTCCTTTATGGACTTCAGACAGACCCCTGAGGTCTCCCTATCTCTGTGTGCCATCACCAGGCGGGATTTACGCATCCTGGGGTGGCGGGGCCGGGGCAGAGGCCGGGCTGTGCCCGGGCCGGGTGCGGGGGCGCCGGGGGCTCCCCGGTGCTGAGCCCCGCTCTCCTCCCTCCCGCCGCCCTCGCACAAACCCCCTCACTCCCGGCATATCCGCTTTCATCTTAATTACCGCCGCTCCCCGGCACATGTCAAAGGGGACAGATGTGATTTAGCCGCTGGAGGCTCAAGCTCCCCGCGGGAGCCAGGCTGGGACGGGACGGGGGAGATGCGGGCAGCCCAAAAGGGCTCCGGGATGGGCTCCGGGGAGGTGCCGGCCACCGGCTGCCCAGCGGGCCGGGCTGGGGCAGGGCTGGCGCGGCCAAGTGACAGCTCGGGCGGGCTGCGCAGGGCAGGGTCGCCGGCCCCGTCGGGGGAAACTTGGGGTTTGGGGATCTCCTTCTACCCCGGGGGGATCGCGACCCTCCGCCGGCCGTCGGGTCCCCGCACCCTGCAGGGCCGGCTCGAGAGTTCCCCGCCCGGTTCGAGGGCCGGGGGTGCTGCCAGCCCCCGGGGCAGGGGAGCTGGGTGCCCTGCGGAGCCAACGGGGCGGCTCTCGGGACGCAGAGGCGCGGGGAGGGGGCGAATGCCCCGATCCCGGGGGATGCCCCCGGTCCTTGCCGAGGAGGCTCAGCCCCGGGACAGCAGCGGAGGCGGGAGTGGNCCGCTGCCCGCCGGCGCAGAGTGCGATTGGTGCGGGCGAGGGACCCCCGTCCCCGCACAGCCCGGCCCGGGGCCGCGGTCTGGGGCGAGGCGAGCCCGGTACTCACTGAAGGCGCTGTTCTTCTCCAGGGTGCCGTTGATCCTGCCGCTGGGGTGGATCTGGAGGTGGTACTTGGTGGCACAGTAGAGCTTCCTGCGCCGGGGCGCTCCCCCGAGGTGCTCGTAGACGCCGCCGCGTCCCCCCGCATCCCGGCGCGGCCGGGGGGCGCTCGGGGCGGCTCCGGCGGCCTCGGGCGCGGCCGCGGCCCGCCCTGGGGACCACGGCTCCTGCAACAGAGTCAGGAACAAGATCCAAATTATAACCATTGTGGCATGATGGCCGCAGCGCTTAGTCTGCTGGGGAGAGCGAGGCTCGCAGCGAGTGGCACCAGGGGTCCCATTAAAGCCGTCTTGCTAGCAGCACTCCGGAGATGCCGAGCGCACGCTGCTTCGAGCCGCGCAGCATTGGCAAGGTTTTATCAGCCTCGATCTGGCCCTTTTATCTGTCTCAGATTTACTTAAATCAATAGACATCGGCAAAGGCCACCGAAGAGACCCAGCCGTTTGTGTTACA
>VXBT01011288.1:390286-484842 GCA_013400235.1 Oriolus oriolus
AAGAGAAAAAAAATCGCTCTCCTTCTCCAATTAAAAATCCATCCCAGCTCGGCTGCGGAGCGTGGGAAGGTCCCAAAGAAAACAGGCGCGGTGCTGCTGCTGAGGTGTTTGTTTGCGGTGTGCTAATGGCATCTTCCGAGCGGAGCTTTCCTGCCTGCTGCGCTCCCCTCTCACGTGCTGGTACCCGGGAAGAGCCCCTAAGATCCAATCGGTTTTATTCGGCTATATTTTGTTTTCTTTGTGCTGTGCTGGCGGGGTTATTCTGCACCCCGCGAACAATATAATCTTGTTTAAATGGCTTTCCAGAGCACACAGCATCGCGTTACCCTGTTCTGCAGGGGCAGGCGATGCTGTTTGTTGTATTGTACCCTGGTAGCTCCCAGAGAGCAGGACAGAGGCAGAGTGGAGGAGGAAAGCTCCCGGGGAGGAAATTCATAGCCTCTGAGGTTCAGGTTGCTTTTTCAGGTGGGGAAAATAAGATATAGATAATTTCCAATGAAAGCACATAGAAGGAAAGCTCTAAAAGAAATAGTAAACACATAAAAGGCATGAAATAATCTTTCCCTTCATCCACTCACGTGAAATATTTTTCACTTTTATAGTAACTTTTTGTAGTTTATGAACAAACAATCTGAGGTCTTCAGGATGATGCAGCTGATTCTATCCATATTATGTGAGCTACTGCTACATTGCCCTTCAGACAGTAAATCAGTTTAAAATCTAATTTTAATCTTCTGTGTTTTGGTTAAAACGTGATATAGTTGAGATCTATTGTTGTTGCTGTTATTATTGTCGTTGTTGTTATTATTATTGTCGTTGCTGTTGCCATTATTAATATTTCAAGATACAAGTGCCTAAATTCCTCACTCCTACTAAATTCCTACCAGAGTTGGAGAGAGTTGCTCTGTCTGAGGACCGAGGGATTAATCCTTCATTCAAAGTCCATGGAATTCACTAAGAGCCTTTTCTTTAATGCCAGTGAATTTGGATCAGGCCCAATCTTATCACTAGAAAAATTATTTTCTGTCGTGCCCTGATAATCTCTTAATGGTTTACTGAATGAAAATATTCAAAACAATGAATGCAGCAACATTAAAGGGAAAGAAAACCCCACATTTTTTACCATCTGTTGCTTACTCCTTTTCAACACAAGACACAAAGGAAACAGTAGAAGAAATGTAACAGAGAAAAATGTGCGATGGTGAGGTTTGGGTGACTGTCACGTGGCTGGGGCAGATCTGTGGCAGGCTCAGAGCAGGCTACAATAGAGATATTCAGACCCGTGCAGAACCGTGAACTGCGGCCACGAAAACAACCAAACACGAGAGAGATGGGGAAGCCCAGAAGAGGAGAAAGGGAGCACAAAAACAACAGAAATGTAATTTGGGGATGACCTGGGGAGCGTGCTTGCATACCTGCTTCACGCCTTTGATATCTCAGTCATCGCCTAATAGCCTGAGCTCTTAGAAAAACTTTACTCCATTTTTTTGTTTTTAAATGTGTTTTTGAAATTGGCTCCAAAGAGTTTCTTCCAGTTTACAGAGGAGCCTGGTGTACCTGGGAGAAATACCTGGCCCATACCCATGGTGAAACTGCACTTTGTGCCTGAAGGACCTGCTGTTCAGATAAACCTCCTACTACTTTTAGAATTTATCCCCCGGTTGCTTTCACAATCAGAGGCTTGTTACGATCTCACTGAGCCCTGCAAATCTTTGGGAATTGGGTTACCCGGAGATAAAAGATCTCTCTCTTTCTCCGAGCTGTGGCTGGATCAACACTCGGCAAAATCAGATGACAGGCAGAGGGGTCAGGCCTAGGTCTGTGCACGGAGTGCCCAAGCACCAGGGATAAACCCTGGAAGTGGCTGCCGGAGGGAAATGCCACGCGCACGGACATTCGTCCCTGGGGGAAAGGACAGAAGTGCCAGGAATTCTCCACCCCACGCTGAAGATCAGCAGCTCTTGCATTTAAACTTTTCAGGGGAGCCCACTTCAGGTCAAGGTTTGCATCATAGGCCTGGACTTTTCCCAAAAATCCCATCCATGGTTATGCGCTGTCCTAAGAAGGCCACGATGCAAAGTGTCTCGAAGCTCCTCCTAGCTCAAGGGATAAGGAAGAGGGCCAAGGAATCAGGGGAAGGGCAGGCAAGGAAAGGTTCTGTGATTTTCCAAGCTGAGAAAGCTGATATCAAGAACAACAGAAACACAAAATGAATACCTTGCATGAATTTCAGCAGAATTCCTCTTTTCCCTCAGGGGAAGAGGTGAGGCATTTGTCACAGGGGAACGATCCCAGGCGTGTTCCTTGTCCACACATGTGCACAGACACAAGCCAAGGTGCCCCAGAGTAGTGGTGAAAGGAAAAGGTGCAGTGCAAAGAGGGAACGAGCTAAAAGGACCTTTCTTTCTTTTACTCCCTGCATTTATCTGTCAGAGCCTGGGTGGGAAATAAAATGGAGCAGTGAATAACTCCTGAGGGTCCTTGGTACAAATATGTGAGTTTATCTCTAGACTTGATGTCCCTGCAGCCTCTCTGGTTGCAGAGTTTCAAACAGTGGCCACAACCTCTCTGTTCCACCTGTGCTGGGCAGGTGGGAGGCTCTCAGGACACAGGGCTCACCTGGACTGGTCCTGAGGAGTCCCAGGAGGCTTGGGATGCGATCAGTGTTATTTCGCTCACCTCCAGAAGGTCTGCAATAGAGGAGAATGTGGCACCAGGCTCTGGGGCTCGCCCAAGCCAGCAGAAAAGTGGTCTCCACTTGATACAGACCCTTCCCACAGTGAGGATTTAATCTCACAGAGGGATTAAACATCTCTCTTGCTAGACCTGGAACTCCCTAAAGGAAAGAAGCTGCTGAGAAAAAAACCCCACCTATTACCTTTCTTCATCTTCTTTTTTTCCCTATTTTGTGAAAGCAGAAGTCCTACTACTTAAATCCTCAAAAACAACTGATGCCTGAAGTGGCTACCTAGAAACAGAGACTAGGCAGGAGTAAGGGAATAAAGGTGGATATTTATTGGAAAGGCCTTCAGAGGCACACCCTGGGCAGGCCAAAGGCTGCACCCGAGATGGACCCCCAAGATGGATGACAGGTTCTTCACACTCTTTATAGGTTTGGTCCATTTGCATATCAGGGTTAATTCTCCAATTAAAGCCTCAGTTAATGATGTCATTTCCCCAAGCTTGCCCCCCTGTCCAAGATGCTGGTTTACACATTTTGGGCCTAGGATAGTCTGGGTGTCCTTGGAGAGCAAACCTAGAGAGGTTTGTTATGTGTGTCTTAGCATGAGAGAGCAGGAGCTGACAGGCCACAGGAAACTTCAGAGTTACACACCAGGCAGTGCAGGATTTGAAAAATATAAAAGTTAAAACCTAGGGCATCACAGCCAAGCCAACACGGAGGAATTCATCTGTCCTGTCCTGTCACTGGTCACCCCACGCAGCAGATGTGGCCTCAGTTCCTCTGGCCCTCTTCTGCAACATTTAACAATTCTTTTTTTTTCCATAGCAGTTCCATTAATTAGGGTACTAACCAACTGATTAATACCATGTTCTGGACATCCTGTGTCTAAGACAGTGCATCTAAGAAGGTATGGGGTAGATAAGACAATTTGGCTCTCCTGTTTCAACCCAATTCGGCCGTCTGAGCTGCTGGAACTGAGGGTGTATTTTTCACCTGTAACACAAAGAGGGAGTTTCAATAATTGAATAGTGTGTTATCTCTGTGCACTTTCTAATCCGAGACAGTCTTCTACAATTTCTCCTGTCCTCAGAAAAATATCATAGAAGTGGTGGCCCAAATCAGCAGAATTATCCCAAATAAATAAAACGTGCCTGGAGTACCTCAGAAGGAAGATGCAGACCACTCAGGGCTTTTTGGTGGCTAAGGGATGTGGTGCCACGGCCAATAAAAGAGGTCAGGGCATTTTCTTCCCTGGAGGCTGCACTGCACCGCTGCAGCACGGCGGTGCTCGGATACCCGCGCTTGGATCCCACGTTCCGGGCGGTGCCCGAGGGTGCACGGAAGTGTCAGGTCTGGGGAATCTTTGCACAGCATCCCACGTGTGCTGGAAGCCACAGGTCAGTTTGCAGTGGATATTTTTCCCAGTGCTGCTTTGGCAGCCATCTCCCTTTCCTCAGAATTGAGCAGCTTAAGTTCGTAAACTCAGATCGGCAAAACTGGGATCGAATGGCCAATATTATTTTTTATGCCTCTGATCCTTATTGCCACATCTGAGCCCCCTTCATTGTTTCCTTTCAGGTATTTTTCTTGCTGGGAAATAAAATCTGCTTTCTCTCCTCTAGCTGGGATGGCTGACTGGTAAGCAAGGGTGATTTTTTTTCCTGAAAAAACCAAAAAATCAGATACTCTCAGGGTAGATGAGCTGCATCCCATCTATGTGGCATCTGAGACAGCTTTCCTGAGGCCTTTTTTTCGGTGGGTATGCACAAAGCTGAGTTTTTCCTGTGGCTCATTTAAAAAGCATTGATGCATCTAGCAGAATCAGTTCTTTAGTGAGGTACAGGAGGCAGGGCAAGCACTTGTTTGTACCTTTATGTCTGGGCACTGCTTTCTCCAGAGGGTATTTGTTGCCATGAATCTCTCCTTGTAATCCACTCATTTGCCTTCATAGACCACCTCAAAAAAAAAAAAAAAAAAAAAGAGAAAGAGTCCGTGGAAACTTTTTCATTTTATTTTCACTTTATTTTCTTTCCTGAAATCACTTGTCCTCTGGTCTTAACACTGAACCACTAAACCCACCCAGTGCCTGTACAGACCAGTTGAGGTTCCTATCACAGGAACATTTTTCCCTCCTGCCCCGTTCCGATACTTCACTGTATGAAAAAGGGTGAGTTGGAACATGAAGAAGTCAGATCCCCCACGTGAGGTCCGGGGCACCATCACCTGTTTGTCTCAGAAACACCTTTTTTTGTCCATTTATGAACTATGATCGTGGGGTTGTGCTCCAGCTGCATCCAAGTGCAACGCTGTTCCTTAAAAACTGGTACCTGTGTCAGACCTCAGTAGGGAAATCTTGGACTGTTTTTCCAAGATATTTCTTTGGATGATTTTGGTTCACAGGGCTCCTCTGAAATAAATCAGTGAAGTTGTTGTCAGACAAACATCTGGACTGAAAGAGAAGAGCGGGTTTTATAATCACCTGAATTTTACGGAAGCAGAACGCAAACAGTTATGGAGAACTATTCGCTTTTGTCTTAAATTTTGAGGTTTCAGACGTGTAATTATTTTTTTTTTTCCAGGTCACTCATTAAAATCCATTCTCTGCCCAGAAAGAAGGACACCCACCTCTGAGCAGACACACAAACACAGGCACACACACAGGCACACCTGCAGCCCCTGCCCGTGTGTGATGCCTGAACTTGCAAACCCTTTGTCGTGGCAGTAATCTTTATTCACGTGAGCAACCCCACAAGACTATTCATGCAACGGAGAATTACTCACATGAGTAAAACTTTTGCAGAATCAGGTCCTGGATCTAACAACAGCATTTTAATTACAGACAATCCCCAAGCAATGTGTACAAAAGAGTTTTTTTCCTGGACAATAACAAAGGTTATTAGCCTGTTCTTTTTTCCCCCCCCTTCTTGCTCTTTGGTTTGAAAGGAGGCACCAATAATCCAAACCAAATAAAACTGACCTTTGAACCTTTTTTGCTGTACTTTTTCTCATGCCATGATTTCTTTAGTCTGTTAGTGATCTGAAGGCTCGTTCTGGGCTACAGCCACTTTCCCAGACAGGACTGCCTTTCGTCCCCTGACAAATCACTGCTGAGCCCCTTTTGTCCTGCAGCACTTTGATCTCACCTGCCTGTCAGGCAGAAAAGAACTCCCGTACAGTCAGAATGCATTGCAAACAAATTGGCAACCATTTCATTCCCGTGCACCATTTTCAGCAGAGATCAGGATGGAGATAAAGAATTTTTAACCCTTTCCTCGACCTGCAGGGCTGGGAAGGAATGCTCAGTTGTGGCGGATTGATAAGATCATTCATTAAGGAATTGGAGGATTTAAAAAAAAAAACAGCAAAAAAAGGCCCACAAACTTCTATAGATCAGAGTTGCATGGCATGTTCTGTCTCAGATACAAAGGAGTTATTGCACAGTGGGCAGTGCTGTGCTCAGATACAAGCTTTGTAGATGATCGATTCCTGTTAATTGGACAGCTGCTTAAGCATAAACTAAAGAAACATAATAGGTATTCTCCAATGTGAATGAAATTAATCCTATTGTAAATGACCACTGGAGTATTTAAAGGGATATCTGAATCCTTTCCAATATCCAAATTTACCCATAGGTGAGTTTCTTTCCCAGTTTAATCTCAGGAACTTTTAATGTTTAATTTTATTTTTTTTTTTAATTTTACAGTTCTTCATCACATAAAGTTTAGAAAAGACAATGGGTAACAATTGGCAATGACTCAGTGTATTTCACTCTGTGATATCAGACATGTCCAGTCCTTGAGCTGGGATTAGCAGGAACATAGGTGTACTCCAGCTGTTTGCCATTTATCTTCCCCCATGTGCCAGCCTCCTTCCACAGCCCAAAAGGCAGCTTTTTATCAAAATACCTCCCCACCTTTATTTTAGCCTGGCAGTACACGTCGTACTCAGAGAAAGGAAATTTAACACATCCCCCTCTTCTATTTAAAATGATTGAAGGAAGAAGTATAAACTTCCAGAGGAAGCAAAGCTGCACCAGCCATGAAAAGGAGAAGGAGCATTCAAACCTGTTGTCCAACACAGATATTAAATGGAACAGTGGCATGCTGCACGAAATATATTTAAATTACATCTTATAGCTGAAAGTTCAATATTTCCATTCTCCTGCCACACTTACCTGATACAAACAGCAGTAATTGCTTTATTGATACCAGTATAGCCCCACATATTTATTTGGTTTAGAGTGTGTAAGTTTTTCTTTCAAGTGTTACTCTGCCGATTGCTCCACAAGGAGAGAGTCCTTTATCTGGCAGTAAATATCCTCTGAAACTGAAAGGAAAGAAGCTGCTTAAGAACAGGTTATAGATGTTGAAAGGAAACTATTACCAAATCTCAGTTTGGCTTCATTGTGCTGATGTCCTGTTGTTGTTTAAATATACTGATGCATGAGATACAAATGCTGTTAAAATATAAAAATGCTGATAAAATATATAAGAGAAGAATGCTATTGCTTCTTGACCATGAAGCATTGGATTTTTTTTTGAAAACTGACCTAAGTACAGCTTCATGTTCAGAAATCCCAAAGCATGAGAGCAGAACCTCAGTATCAGCTAAATTTTGCCGGGCGGGAAGAATTGCTGGCCTGTTTTCATGTATCATGGAACAACGGAATCATGGAATGGTTTGGTTTGGAAGGGACAT
Organism: Oriolus oriolus; assembly: GCA_013400235.1. Taxonomy (NCBI): domain Eukaryota; kingdom Metazoa; phylum Chordata; class Aves; order Passeriformes; family Corvidae; genus Oriolus; species Oriolus oriolus. The sequence goes on from VXBT01011288.1 coordinate 397,668, forward strand.
TAAAGTTCTTCCAGTTCCAATCCCCTTCCCACAGGCAGGGATATCTTCCACTAAACCAAGAGCTTCATCCAGCCTGGCCTTGAGCAATTCCAGGGGTGGAACATTCCCGGGAGAATGTCCTTCAGTTTCCTTCAGTACATAAAAAAAGCCAGTCGTGGTGGAGGGGTTGAACCACCTCCTGTGAGCATACCCTCTGGTTTCTCTGATTTGGAAAATGGACAGGCTTTTGTGTTTTCACCTCTCATTCCCAAACAGGGCCAGGATCTTCTTCAAAAGGATCTCTTCCTATCTCACCTTGCAGGGCTTCTTCAAGGACATTTCATGACCACCCTTTTTTTGGTGATGCCCTGTGTCTGCTAACCTGCACTCAGCCTTCAAGAAAAATCCTTGAGGATCCTCTTCTGTTTGTGCACAGCATAATTTTGTCCCGCCAGCTGTTCAGCAATTAATCCTAAATTGCATCATTTTTAACAGGAAATTCCCTGTAATGGAAATCAGTAAGTTTGGAGCAAGGTCATTTTTCATGGAATTTCATGGGGATCCTGATTGTGGCTGGGCCAGGTCGTCTAAGCCAGCTCTGAGGAGGCTTACACCCAGTAAATACGTGGTACACGTGGTGATGCTGCTGCTGCTGTTAACCCAAGCTGAACTGCTCTGCCCCAGGTACATTTATGGGGAACATGGTAACCAAAATTCTGTAAAGACAACAACCTATACAACAACTTGGAATAAAAATTCCAAGAAGAAGTTGCCAAAAGATGCCAGGGAGAAGCTCCTTTGCCATAATGCTCTACAGATACCTTTATGGCCACCACTGACCTTTCTGTTTCAGCCAGTATAAATGAGAGTCTTTCTTAGAGCATTTCTTTGTTCTTATGAAGGGAAAATGCAGCGCGTGTTTGGCCCAACATGTGCAAAAGTCAGCTCCAAGTTACCTTTCCTATCAGTTGTTTTGACTGGCATTCTCTCCCGTGTAAATCTACACATGGCTTTCAAACTAGGTTTGAAAACCTTTCCCCTGCCTTTTATTCTTTTTTAACCTGCTCCCATCAGCTATTTAAGGTGCGCACACTTTTTCTTCTTCTTCTTTTTTTTTTTTTTTTTGAGCCTGATTATTTATAATTAGCATTTTCTGCCCACATGCAATTGTGCTCCAAACTCTTTCACATGGGGTTAATTCACTGACTTTAAAATCTATTAATTGACATCCAGAGGGGGGAAAAAAAGTAAACATGTCTTTAAAGGATGGCATGAATGGTTGAATCAAGATTAGGTCCCCACTCTTGTTAGTCCCTGATTTTCAGGGAAGGCTGCAGTCTTCAAAAATCAATTGTCTTCAAAGCCCCAAAAAGCAAAGGAATGAGCAGGGGTCAGACTCAAGAGCATCCCCTGTGCGCCGGAGTTAACATTACCTAAGTGCTTTAAACGATCACTAATTAGTGCTTTCAATGGCCGCTCCGAAGACCACAGGGCTGAAATATCTTATTTGGGAATAAACAATTGTGTCAGGCAGACTGGATCAGCTCTCTGGCAGGGGCAGCAGAGTCAGTCTTGTGTTACACCGTGTAACCAGAGAGAGCTCCTCCAGGAGCCGCCGAGCCGTCCGCGGTCGCCCTCTGCCATTGTCCCCAGGGTGAGGTGGCCACAGGACTCCTGCCTGGACATGCAACTGGGCTTCCCTGCTGCATTCCATGTCTAATGCAGCCCTGCTTGTCTTCCAGCAGGAGCACGAATGCGCCTCTTTAGGTATTTAGGAATCCAGGCTGTGAAAAATAAAGTATCGGGGCTGAGCGTTTCGCAAGCAACTTGGAAAAGTCCTTACGGTGTTCTCAGAAATAACAGCAAAACAATCAGGAAATTTTTATTTCCTAGCTGAGTTGAATTCAGTGGAGTTAGAGTTTACTGCCCACAAAGGCATTTAAATGGAACAGGAGTATCTAACAGGGCACAAAATGATTATTAAACACTTCTGGATCCTTGAGTTTCAAATCAACAGCCTTAAATATTTTGTATTGCACACGCATAAAATGATCCTCAGGTGGACAGGGAAGGATTTGACACACATATATGATCATTTTTTAAGAGTTCATTTACAGATACAGAGCATTCTCGATGGAGGTTTCATACATAACTTGCAAAACAAAAGCAGTGAAATATGGGAATAATGAGAGTACACAAGGACGGGGATCCACCACAGCAAATTGGCACTGGAGCACCATTTATGAAAGTAGTGCTCCATACTGTGCTTTGCTTTTTGGATAACAGCAAACATCTACAATTCATCCATTACTGTGAAGCGAGGATACTTAGCAGGCAGTCAGTAGAGACTCCAAAACAGCAGGACAGAGTTTTGACTTGGATCTTTGTCTGGAGTTTGCTGTGCTGTACAAATTGAATCTTCTTTTCTGGCAGCTGCCACGGAATCAATCAGGAATCACAGAATTGATTAGGTTGGAAAAGACCTCTGAGGTCATTGAGTCCAAGCTTTGACTGATCCCCACGTTGTCAACCAGACCATGAACCACATCCAGTCTTTCCTTGGACACCTCCCTCACATGAACTGCACTGAACCTTCTTAACATGAATACAGAACTTCGGTGATCGTTAAAAAGCAATCACTGGAAAAAATAAAGTGGGACTGACCGTTCCAAAGAAGAGTAAAATCCTCTTTGTTCAGCAAAAGCCAGTTTCCGAGTTTACAAATTAAAAAGAACTGGGAAGTTTTCAGTTTTTTGATTAAAAATAAATTCTGTGAAGACGTATTTGTTTTGAAGATGGAAACTCTGGATTCTCCATATCAACAACAACAACAAAAATTCCTGGAAAAAATCTGCATAACACCAACAAAAATCTTGTAAATTCTGCTGTGGCTTCTTAGCCTTTTCTTAACTCTGCCAGAATTTCACTGCTTGTGCTTTATAGCACACTTTAGTGGAGGAGCTTCATTGTCATGCCTCAAAGACAAATAAAAGACTTCCTAATTGATCTTGTCTGTCAGGAGCTTGTTTCAGATTCTAATACTTAAACTGCAGCCAGCAGAACACTAATTTCTGGTGTGTCCAGCACTGATTTCACTGAGAAAAATAGCTTCAAAGTCGCTGCCAGTCCGTCCTGGAGGCAGTAAATAAGTCCTGTCAGAATGACAATTTACAACAGCAAATGAATTCTACGGAAATGTCAGCTCTAAGGTTAACATAAATTTTGATAACAAACTTTGGATTTCTCAGATTTGATTATATCACCCGGCCTCGGTATTTTCAAATGAAGGAATAATTTAGAAAAAACATAAAAATTATTCCAGTCGTTGCCACTGCCAGAAACCCTCTTTTCAAACAGAGAAAAGTGCCCTGTTCCTCTGTGTGGCATCACCTGGGAAATCAGCACCGGCTGACAGCACCGGGGAATGAGGTGGCCGTGCTTTGGGGGCTTGGCTGGGGTTATTTTGGGGAGGGATTGTGTTTTAGCACAGCATTTTCACAGGTGGGTGGTGGCAGGGCTGTTTGTCAGCCTGAGCAGGGCCAGGTGCTGCAGGGATGCAGCTCTCAGGGCAGGGAGCTGGGGCTCAGCTCCCCCGTTACCACTGCAAGCCCTCTGTTATCGCCCCTTCCTGCAGCCTGGCCACGAGAAACAGGCAGCGCCTGCAAAGTCAGAGCAGGGGTCACTCCCTTATTGAAGCATCTCAGTGTGCAGGTCAGGTTTGAAGGGTCTTTAATGTGAGAGATCACAAAATAAGGAGATGCCAGCAGTTGCTGAAATGTGTAATTTCCGAAGCGAACCACACAAAGGGAGCTGGGAGTTGGCCTCAGCAGGGAAAGTCAAGGCTCAGTCTGAGGATGATCGGTATTTTCTGCAAATCTAGTACATGCAGAAATGTTCAATTTGCATTCTTGTATCAATGATCACTCAATTTGGAAATGTATAAAGTCCCCTGTGGTGCAATCCAATCAGCATTATTGTGTTGAGGAATAAGAGGATCAGAAACTGAAAATAATTAGAAAGAACTTGACCATAACTGACTTTTTTCACTGCTTTTTCAAGAAAGAAGGGATGGTGTCATATAAAGTCTTTGTTATTTTACATGTGCAAGCCTCAGTACAGTTTGTACTGTATTACAGATTGTAAGGCTTAAGGATTGATCTGTTCCTCTCCTAAAACTTCCATTCCCACTGGTTCCAGTGGGATCAGAATGTTTGAAGGTGCTCAGTGTCTCTGTGCATTGTGGTCAGCGCTGGCAGAGCCCACAGGTGGCACAAGGGAAAAACAAACCACAGGATTTCACGTTTTTACTGCATCCCCATGGTAATTAACTGCTTGTGGGTCAACCTGAAGTTCCTTTTTTTTTTTTTCCCTGAAGAAATCCAACAGCCAGAGCTTTGAATTGATATCACAAGCCTGGAGAGTCTGTTTGGAAAGTCTGACACCGATTTTGGAAGGCTCGTTGAAGAAGAAAAGCTCTGACTCCATTGCCATTTAAGTTGGCATTGCAATAAAGACCAGGCTTGGGGTCTCTCACGACCCCAAATGACAACGTAAATCCCAGCTCACTCCTTCTGCCTGTTAGACTCACATATCTCGTGCTGTTAAGATTATTCTAAACTGATGTTCAATCTGCTTCATACTCATGCATTTAACAATTTGAAGTGCTGGAGCAGGGTCATTACTTACAACTCACAAAAGGAATTATTTAGTAAAATATTCATGTCACTTATTTGGTCTTGCCCTGCCCTTAATGGAAAAAGTTTTCTACTCCAGTTTTTCTACATTTCCCAAGTATGTTAGCAGCAGAGCAAAAGCAGAACCAGATTCTCCAGAAGTCTCTCTGCTGCAGGCTTTGTCACAAAAGGATTTGTAAAATGGAAGTGAATGTCACTGCGCACACAGCACAGCAGTTGCGTTGCTCAAATGTGCTCTTTAGGGTTTTAATTCACCAGGAAAACCCTCTCAGAGAAATTAAATAGTACTCATGGGAAAGGATCCTTCTTTCAGCAGGTTTTTCTCGGGACTTTCAGGGCCATTAACAAGCCTAATACACTGCATTACCTTTCCAGTCACTTCTGTTTCCCTTTGTTGTGATACCTACTTAAAATATCAAAGCTGTGAGAAGTTCAATGAGATTATGAAAACTGAGTAACACAGGTTTTATATGACAATCCCAAATCCCTCCCTCTGTTTTTTTTTGTTTTTTTTTTTTTAAATAGTTCTTTGCCAGCATCACTGGATGAAAAAGAAATAAAAAGTCTGTGGGTGGGACACGAAGGGCTGACAAGGTAAAGCCAGATCAAAAAGAAGCCTCCTTTAATAAATCAGAGAGGCTAAACAAAGGGCAGGACAGAAACAAAAAGAAAGAAGTATTTTGAATCCTGTAACCTAGATGTAAACTGTCCTAATTCAGCATTATTTAGCAATCACAAGATTAATTCTGGGACATTCTAACCCGCAGAAGGGGGAGCGGTGAAGCAGTGTTCACGGAAAAATGGCAAGGGTAGGATTCAGTGGGGAAAATCAACATATTGTTCCTGGAAACAGGGAAAGGGAAAAAGTGCCAGTCCTTGATCTTCTGATTAAATGTTAATATTTGGGGAGGGTTCAGTGTACACAGGTATTGGTCTAATAAAGGTAAAGAAGGAAATTAGGGAAAAGGAAGGGCAGATGCAGCTCTGAAAGCCCAGCCAGATAATTTGTTAACTATCACTGGACAGAAATAAATCTGCAGAACATGAGCTGGGAGGGACATGTCTGTTGCATGTCATGGAACCAAAAGCCAGTTCTAGACCTTCAGAATCAAATTGCAAGCAGAACTTTCCCTTTCTAACTGTTTGATCAGCGCTGTGAAGAGGTATGAGATGCAATCGATGAAGCCGTCGGAGCCTCCCAGTGCAGAGGTGGCTGAAAACCAGGAAGAGACTTTGGAGGAGCACTTCACAGTTCTGTGATACCATCCAGCATCTATTCCATGCTGTGCACAGCTTTGTGATCCAGCCAGTCCGTCAGTTTTGTGCAGTCCTCGTCCTAAAATGTCTTTGTCAAGGTTTAGAACATGTCCTGAATTCAGAGCGAATCCTGGCTTCAGCTGGTGGGGGTCACACATTGAACCAGGCTTTGTCCTGAGGTTTTCAGTATCCAGCCCAAACCTGATGGGCTGAGGGCTTAAAACCCAGAAATCCAATCCAAACTGCAGCATAATAATTGCAGTGTAATTGCAGTATAATATGCTTAAAGCTCCAAGGAGCCAAAATAGGTTCAGGTAAGCACAAACATGCAGAAATTCCTTAGGATGTATAAATACGAATGACTGACTTTTTAAGAGCGTACCAACACAAAATAAATGTATTTCCGCCTTGATGGAACTGTGGAAATGTATTTTCTTAAAATTATATTTTTTAGAAGAAAGTTAGCAAGTATTCTCTTGCCATTGATACATTCTGACCAGTAAGTCGTGCCAGGGAACGTGTGAGGCTTCTGCAAGGCATTGCTGTTTGCATTCAGACAGTCAGTCCTGAGAATCCTCAAAACTAAGCTAAAGTTCAGTCTGCATAATCCCATTGAATGGAAACACAGAAGTGAAGACTTGGTAATCCAAATCCAAGCATCCCAGGTCTAACTTTAGGAGGGAACTAATTAAAGTGAATTAAAGTGCCTCGTTGCTGCAGAGGTCAGCACCTGCTGGGTTTATTTCTAAAGATACAGGTAGGAACCTTTGCAAATGCCTTTTGCTTTACTTACACACTCTGTAATTTGACTGGTCTCAGTTTGAAATTGGAGGCAAATCTTCTATTTTTCATCAATAATCCACCTGCATCATTTAAAATAAATATTCTTTGAACATACTTATCAAATCAGACGTCCACTCCGGTGTTCTAACAACAAAATATGTTTTTGCCTGACGCTTTAAGGCAGACTTGATAACTCCCAATCCTCGACTGCTCCACAGACTTTTCTTGTTTTGTAAAGTGCCTTTAGGAAAGCAGCCTAGACCCGTCTTTGATGTGGGTTTGTCCTTTATTTATTGCAGCTCCTGAACGCCTTCGATTAAATTCATCTCACCAACAGGACAGCTCTGGGTAACCCATGCTTTGATGCCTGCTCTTGAGGGAACTGCTGCTCACCACTGCTGCTCATGGGGCTGGAGGTTCAGGAGGAAATACACAGGGGGGCATCCTCACTGACACGGTTTTGCATATCCAGGTGGGAGGGACTGTGTGTGTGCTGGAGAACCAGTTTCTCCCACGATAAATTCCGTTTGCTTGCACAGTGCTGTTTCCTGCAGCTCTCCATCTGTGCATGTGTGATTCAGTTTTTAGAAACGGTGGGTTCTGGGAGGTTGTAAAATATATGTAAATGTGCATGGCTGCACATAAAAATAGGCATAAATAAATGAATATAAATGCGGGTTGGTGTCTGTGTGCATGCTCCCCCAGCCCTCAGGGGGGTTTTGCTGCCCATTTCCCTGAAATATTTCAGGGGGACCTGTTGTACAGCTCCTTGCACTCTGTGAAATGACACATTTCAGATTAATCCTGCATTTAACTCTGCAAAAATGAACTCAGATTCACATGGCATATGGCACCCAGGCAAGCTTGGAGGTGTGAAACCAGAGGTAGTGGCCTGAATCAGAAGTCGAACCTCCAGTGTCCTCCAGGCTGTATTTATTTGAACTATGTCAGCACTGCCATGGTAAATTGTCACTGTGAGGAGACAGGGTGTATGTACCCACAGCTAGTGCCAAATCAGCCCTGCTTTTATCAGCCCTGCTTTTATCAGCCCTGCTTTTATCAGCCCTGCACCCATGACCAGCAGTGCTCAGACAGGACACTGAGGATTGCAGGCCATACCTTGACCTGCAGAACTGAGTCTGAAAAGGGCACGAGAACCGGGGCTTTTAGCAGTTGAACCCTGGGGCACACTAGAAACTGAAAGTATTAGCTGGAAGCACAAACTTGAAAAAGCCCTGTTGGTTTTGCCAGATTACTTAATGAAAAAAGGGCAAAAGCCTCTATGCAATCACCCAGCGTTTGAGTTTGGGCTTAATTTTCAAACAACAGCTTAAAAATATGATTTAAGTACATGGGTTGGTTTTTTTTTCTTCTCAGAATGAGCAACATTCCAAAAATCTTTGAGACAGAAAATGGACACAAACAACATTGCAATTAGGCAAAGTCTGTTTTGGGAATGTCAGAAAGAATGTCAAGAGCCCGCTGGGTCTGGGCCCAGTGTCATCATTTGGGTACGATGACTCTATTTGTCCCATTCCCATCCGTGATCACAACTTTTTTCTTAACTGTAGGGCAGCAGACAGGAGGCACTTTCTCACTCTTTGTAATGATCTTCTCCTTTAAGACACACTCTGTCTCTGCCCTCACTCGTGCTCTGCCCTTATCTCTTTGTTCATCCACGGAGAAAAGATGCAAATGTTTCAAAAAAACTGCAAACACAAATGAGAGTGTGAAAAGCTCGGCCTAAAGACACCGGGGTGTTTCTTTGCTCTCAGAGGAGAAGGGAGCAGAGAAGAAAAAAGAGAAGAAAGAAGACACTGCTTGTAATGCCTTAGTTAGTAAAAATTCTGGTCATATCAAACAGTGAATTAAGGGTGATCTACGTTTGCATTTGCTTTAATCTCTTTGCAGCTTTAGGTATATAGATGATTACTTAGACAAATCAGCCAAGAAAAGGATATTCCGATGTGATCACATATTTAGAAGACTGATAAATGCCAGCTAAAAATACATCAGCAGAAAAAAAAAAAATGCCCCAAACAAGAACATTTGAAAGTATATTCTTTATTCCTTCTTTATTTCTTTATTTGCTTTTTCCACATAGGAAAAAAAAAAAAAAAGAAGAAATGCTTTGATTGAAGCCTAACTTATATCTCCATTGATGATGATACAACCCCAAAGCTGATTTATCCAGTTCCGGCTTCAGGCAGAGTTTGCATCCATGACAAACGCAGCATGGAGTGTGGTATCTGATCCCCTCTGGTGCTGTACACAGGCTCCTGCCTCCCAACTTTACGTGCTCCAGTCCCAGAGTTATCATCTTTACTCTTTTTAAAGGGGTTGGAGAGAAATAAATGGAGTTTGTGATTAAATATAATTCTGAAATTAGTGATTTCAGCTGGAAGCCATAGAAATGCTGACATGAACGTGCCTGTTTTTCTTAAATCCCCCTAAAAGGTGGATTCAGCTGTATGAATGTTTGCTGTAGGCACCTGAGGGAAGGGGGGTTGACCCTCACCTTCTGCCCGTGAATCCACACATTTCCTTGGAGCAGTTCTGGAAACAGAGGAGAGTCCTTCATGTCTCTGGGGCACTCTGGCCACGTCTGTCTTTCTGGACCTGAGTCCCTGTGCCTGGCTGCAAACCACAGCTGTGTCTTTGCTCCTAGGCAGGGTGAGACCCACACATGGACATTTTTCCCAATTCCCCGCTGCTTTCATGGAAAGGAAGCCGGGCACATGGAATCTGTGCTATGCTCTGGACGAGGAGAAGGATAGAATGCTGCAGGAGCACCATTAGTTGCAACTTCAGTCCAGAGAGGACATTCACGTGATGCCTTAGGTTTTAACTCTTATATTTTTTCAAATTCTGCATTCCCAGTGTGTGCCTCTGAGCTGCCTTGCAGCCTGTCAGCTGCTGCTCTCTCATGCTCACACAGACATAACAAAGCCTCTCCAGGCCTGCTCTGCAAGGACACCCAGCCCGTCCTAGGCCCAAAATGTGTAACCCAGCACCTTGAGAAGGGGGGCGAGCTGAGGGGCAGTTCCATCATTAGCTAAAGTATAATTGGTGAATTTATGCTGATCTGCAAATGAACCAAACCTGTAACAGTGTGAAGAACTTGTGACTCGGGGTCCATCTCGGGTGCAGCCTTTGGCCTGCCCAGGGTGTGCCTCTGAAGGCCTTTCCAATAAATATCCACCTTTATTCCCTTACTCCTGTCTGGTCTCTGTTTCCAGGTTTTCCTCTTAAGGCATCACATGAGGCAGCTACTGGGCTGCAGAGTCCTCTGGGCGCCAAGATCTCCATCTGGGGGACCCCTTCCCCATGCTCCTCAAAAGCCAGATAAATCCATCAGGCTGCAGATGATCCTTCCAGCACAACCTAAATATCCCCAGGCACGGATGTTGCCCCAAGGTGAGCTGGTGGCAACGTGGCCATGGGCTCTCCGAGGGGCAGCTATTTGAAGTCACAGCACGACTTGTGAGTTTTCTCCTCCTCAGACACAGGCAAACGAGATGGGACAACATTCTCTGAGCAAGGAGCCCTTGGTGAAAGGGAACTGGAGGAGTGGAAAGTCTGTGATCAGTTACATCAACGAGGTAAATCATTCATGTGCCCCCAATCAAATTTGCTGCACAATTTAAGGGCATCGTCACTGCCTGCAGTGTTGTCATTCCTCGTTAGTTGTTATTTCCTTGTTATTAATTCTGGTTCTTATTGCCTCTCAACTGCCCACGCTCAGAAAGAGAAGAGCTCGGCTTTTCTGTGTTCTGTTGCTGTGTAATGTGATAATAAAACAAGTTTGGAGTGGCTCCCCAAATGCGTGCAACCAAAACTAGGCCAGAAATCCCCTCCGCTGCAGCTGCTGACCATTAAATCACAGATCTGCTCAAGGAGACTTGTGTCAAACTCCAGGAGGACCTGGAGGAAGATATTCACCAAGAAATCCCCTGGAATATGGTGTTTGTGCATCCTCTCCATACTTCTGGATACGAAAGTCTTTTTGTTTCAACAGAACTACCACAAAATTACGAAGAGGATCTACATGCACATGTGTTTGAATGTGCAGAGACAGAGACAGAAGGGGAGAGCTGCTATTACTTCAGTAGGGCTGCTCAGAAGAATTTAGCAAAAATAAGAATTCTAAAAAAAATGAGGAAGGAAATTAAAATTCCACACACTTTTGTTATTTTACAGCTGCAGATGAGGCAGGCTGTTTTTCTCAAGTACTGATTTTGTGTTGTATTTTAGAACAAATGGGGGGAAGGGAATGGTAGATATCATTATTTTAAATTTCAGACAGTGTAATTTAAAGGATACCATTTCTGTGCTTGTAGTTTTCACATTAGTCAGCACATTTTCCTGAGGTACTGAAAACATTTGGATTGAAAAGGCAAATCTGCAGTGAGTTCAGCACCTGTTTTAACAACCATCTGTAAGATTCAAAAATACTTGCTAAGATTAAAAGATATTTTCACCAGGCCTCACTTCCTGAGTATAGAATTCCAATTTTCAAGGTCTGAGAGCTTATTCAAACACATTTCACATACAGGGGGAAGTGATTTTGAAATTGAGAATGGCACATGATTTTTCCTAACACAGAAAAAAACATAATTATTCAGTGTCTTTTTAAATCATGGAATCACAGAATGTTTTGGCCTGGAAGGGACCTTAAGGATCTCTTCTGTGCAGGAATGGGGACACCTGCAAAAGCAGGTTTGGTGCCTCTCCAGAGCTCTCTGTTATGATGAGGGCTCTCATTTTCCTTTCCAGCTCCAGAGCCATTATTTTCTGGCAGGTGCACGCTGCTAATATTAATCTCCCTCACAAGGATGTTTGCTGGACTCAGTTAATTAATTTGGAGATAATTAGAAAGTGCTCCGTAACTGAATTGCAATCTCTGTTATCACGTGCAAGGTTTTCGCCATCGGCTTTAGCAGGGAGAGTATTTTTTTTGTACAACAATGATGCCTTGAGAGGCTACCTGGGAACGGAGACTAGACCAGGAATAAGGGAATAAAGGTGGATATTTATTTGAAAAGCCTTCCAAGGTATACCCTGGGGAGCCAAAGGCTACATCCAAAAAGGGCCCCCAAGATGGACGATGAGTCCATCACAGTTCATCACGAGTCCTTCACACTGTTACAGGTTTGGTCCATTTGCAGATCAGCATAAATTCGCCAATTAAAGCTTTAGCTAATGATGGAATTTCTCCAAGCTTACCCTCCCTTCTCAAGATGCTGGGTTACACATTTTGGGCCTAGGACAGTCTAGGTGTCCTTGGAGAGCAAACCTGGAGAGGTTTGTTATGTCCATCTTACCGTGAGAGAGCAGCAGCTGACAGGCCACAAGGAACTTCAGAGTTACACACCAGGCAGTGCAGGATTTGAAAAATGTAAAAGTTAAAACCTAAGGCATCAACAAAAGCCAAAAAACAGGTTTTTTATGTGACCCAAAGAGTAGAGCAGAAGTGGGACACCTCCAGGAGCTTTCTAGGATGTCACAGTATCGATCTGCTCTCGCCGACCTCCCACTGCTGCCAGCAGAATGACCAAGCAAAGGCTGTTTATTTCCCTGTAGATCAAAGAGAGGCAACAAAAGAGATCCCCCCAAAAGGTGGCTCTCTGCAGAAGGCAGTGCTCTTGTTTCCCTATCTGATCAGCAGATTCCTTGGGCCTGCATTGACAGACCCTGGGTGCTGCTCACTCAGCCCCAGCCCTGTCATCAGTCTTGTGGGACAAGGTGCCTGCCTCTTCCCAGGCTGCATGGGAGAATAGCAGTGCTGCTCTGCCACAGCCAAAATACAATGGCTGGGAGCTGGGGTATAAATTGGGGGAATTCCTCACATACCTTCCCATTTTCATGGACTATTGGCAGTGAAGAAGGAAGGCAAAAAAAAAANAGGCGTTCAGAAAAAGGCGCTTTGGCGTTCAGCCAGATATTTCATCCGTTTTCCTTTTAATTGCCTGGAGTCACTCCACACCGTGCTGGGGTCCCCCCTCTCCGACCTCTCCCCCTTCCCTCCCTCCCCCTTGCAGCACCCCCAGCCCCTGGCACTGGGGGAACACTGGGGGAGCACCTGGGCACCCCCATCACTGGGATGCTCTCGGCTCCGATGCAGCACTGGCAAAAATCCCCCTGCGGAGCAGCAAGTGCTCACCTCACCAACACTGTCAGCCTCGGAGCGTGCCCCAGGAGCACATCCTTGCCTTGGGAATCCGTAGTTTGGTGGAGATCAGAGGCTGCAGCAACCTGTGTCGCTGAGGGACTTCCCCTGGGTCTCTACTCATTATCCAAGGTCTCTTCCTTGAGGATTGAACTGAATTCCAAATCCCCACTGCAGTCTGCTTGCTAAAGTTCCCAATACAGCGCCAGGTACCCAAACCAGTCCCCTCTCTGTGCTCTGCAGGGCTGCTGGGATGTGTTTCATGGGGTTGTTTGATTCAGCTTAGGAGCAGTTTATGTTTTTTAGGGATTAGGGTAAGGTCTTGCAACGTCTCTGTCCCCAGTGAATCTTATTTAATACTTGAGAACAGGCAGAAGATGTGAGAAGAAGCACTCTTTTCCTCTATTCAAAGAACATTAACCAGCAAATTTGTTACTTTTAAAATTACGTTGAGGAGCAAAGCTCTCAAAGACGTCAGCTGATATATTTTAAGACTGCTTTTCTATAATAATTTAATGAAAATGTCTTTGAAGAGCTTTAAGGCAACCTTTGCTCGAAAACCTTTACATGAACAGTTGGGCATGTTCGTATAACAGCCATTTCAGGACAGGGGATTAAATGCATCCACTGCTCATTAGGGACCAGGTCTGAATATCTTACAGATTGAGATCTTTTTCCCAAGTCAATAAATGTATGTACACTACTCAAAACAGGCAAAAAGCCTATTTGCTGAAAACTGGGGTGAAAGCCTGTTTTTTTAGGTTGAGTGCAGGTACAGGGTATTTTTAAAAATCACATAACAATTTCCGTTTTCTTGGGTTATTCCGTAGAATTTATGAAGAAGTTAAAATTTGCATCTTAAGGTAATGTTCTGGGGTGTGGGAGTTATGAGGGTTTCAAGTCTAACATCTGCACTCCATCTTTGTTATTCTTTGTTATTCTGATTGTCAGCTGCCAATTTTATGTCAGTGAACGGCGTGGTGGTGATCTCTGTCGGAAAAGTGGTGGCAGAATGAAAGAGAGGAAGAGGAAAGAATGGAAATCTGCCCATGGATGGAGAGAAGAGTGAGACTGTTGCCAGGAAGTAAAAAAGCAGAAAAACAAAAGCAATGAAGTATTGCTACTGGAGTTTATACTCTGTAAAAACTTCAAGAAAAGTGCTTGCAAGTCTAGGTTGGCCAGAATATTTGGGGTTTTTTAAAGATTATTACCCAAGTTCTTACTGAATGTAGGGTCTCAGTCTGGTCTTAAATGAGACTGAGGAGCTTGAAATGAACACCAGCACAGGAGAGCACCCTTGGATCTGCCCAGAGCTGAACATTTGCTCTGCCTGCACTGCCTGGCAGAAGCTGGGTGAGGAGCAGGGTCCTTGTTCCACGCTCTTTGCCTTCAGACCAGCAGCGAGGGGGTTCAGGGACGGGACGCCCCCCGCAAAGTGGGGCTGGCTGTGAGAAGGACAAAGGGAACAAGTGAAAATGGGAGATGTTCAGTTATGCAAACACCTGTAAAAGCGTGACAGGGAGGGCATGGAAGCGCAACAAGCAGCCAGAGAGGGTGAAACCGTGTGGACTCTCGACAGCACAGCAGTGAAATGGTGTTTAGGACTCCCGGGAAGGGTTCCTATTCGTGCACTGCTTGTAGCTCTGGTTTGCAAAGCACTTTTCATCCAGAGACCTGCCAGGCTCTCACACGCTCGTGCCAAAGCCACCACGTCTGCCAGGGGATTGAGTCGGCTCTGGAATTCTGTTAAAAGCAAATGCTGTCTAATGTTCTACTTTTTAAGCACAAATATCAAAGAGAGGGGGGAAAAAAGAGAGAGGTGGAGGGCTGGGGAGGAGGGAGGGAAGAGTCAATTGCTTTTGCAGAAGCTGCAGTTTCTTTCAAAAAACCTGTCACTGACATCTTTCCCCAGAAAACATTTTGTCACGCACATCAGTGCATGTCCTCAAGGAGATCAATCTAGAGAGGGAGTCAAGCCCACAATCATCGTGTGACAGATTTTCAGGCAGTGTTCTCATCAATCACACTGATAATGAGGTGGCAAATTGCTGTCTTATGGCAAAACTAAAAAGACAACTGCCCCAGTAGGTGTCGATGAATATGTCAAAGGATCGGCCCACGGGGAGCCTGAGAAGGTTCTCAGAAATCTTTTTGTGAAGCCTGAATGCAGAATACTTTATTGATCACTAAAGAACTTGCACTGACATGCTATTTCCCCGTGACATTTGAACCACCAATTTCCTAACCCATGGTGAGTACCTGCCTGGAAAACACTTTGGGAGTTTTCTTTCACCTTTGGCTGTACTAAAAAAATCTTGGCTTAATTTTAGCTTAGCCTTTCATCTCCTGATAAACCAAAAAACAAGCAAAATCTTACAAATTATAACCAAGCTGAACGTCTGAAAATGTTTAATAACCATTAAATAGTGTGACCAATAACCATTTTGAACTGGTTAGAATTATTCAGAATCAACTTGTTTAGATTATATTCTGAATTATTTTTAGTTTGATTAGTGCCTTACATCCTGTCTTAGCAAAGCAAGTAGTCCTCTTGATGGAGTAACCTTTTATTAATCTGCAGAGCAGGATTATCAGTACAGTGACATTTTGAAGATAAAATGGTCCTTTTGTTCTCCATTTCCTAGGTCTCTTAGCATCTGAATTAGAGCCCAGAAAGCTCCTGCAGCTCAAGACCATGCAGTGGTGAATTGCCATCCCTCCAGGTTGTGTTCTAGAGAGTTTTGATGGCAGACAGGCTGCTCTTTGCCAGGCCTGAAATTCTGCATTCTTTGTTTTTCCCCATTCCAACCAATCATGATCACACTTCTTTTCTCCCATTTTTTGTCAGAGTGCAAAACTATGGATGGTCCTTGTCAGTTCTGAGGCAAAAAGTGTAATAGCAAAAATTTTATGCACTGCTTTGATTGATCTTGGCTCGATCAAAAGCAGTGCTCAATCAAAAAAATTGTGAGCCAAATTTCACAATATTTCCCTCAAAATTTACATGGAAGAACCTCCTTCTGAGATAATTTGAAGAGAGTTTGTTTTACACTCGCAGTTGTGGCAAGAAATGATAATGTGAACACGTGAAAAAAAAATTATTGAAAAACACTTTGATAAAAATCTTCATTTAAAACCAAAAATATCCATCCAGTTAATAATATTACACAGAAAGAGTTTATGCTGAGAAAAGGCTGCACTTCAACAATAAATATTTTAACCCAGACATTTTAATTAGATTTGGGGTTTAGATGGTGCCAGGTGCATTTCTTGCTAGTTTTGAGATTAGTAACACAGAATCACACCTGGAATAAGTTTTCCAGCATCCATTTGGACTTGTGTGGCTGAAAGCAGAAGTGTTGGAGGCACAGCCAACAGCTCTGCTGTCTGCCTGGTTGATAACCCATAGTAATTAAATGCTGTTATCTCCTTTACACTGCAGCTCCTTGCAAATCCTTGGTGTAAAATCTCACAGGTTTCACACCTGTAGCTGCCTGGGGTTGCACATGCCTGGGATTGTCCCACCTTGGACAATATTTAGGCATTCAGAACCATGTTTGGTCTGACAGCCAGCTTTTGTTCTGTCCCATTAAACACGTGCAGGGCACGTGGAACAATTAGAAACGTGACTGCAATAAATAATAGAGCAAGGGCAGGGAAGGCCCAACATTTGTCTGTGTGCAACTCACGCTCCCTTGCTGGTGAGCTGCTCCCGAAACCAGATGAGGCATCAGCCCAATTCCACATGCACCTGATGCCTTAGGGTTTAGCTTTTATATTTTTCAAATCCTGTACTGCCTGGTGTGTGACTCTGAGCTGCCTTGCAGCCTGGCAGCTGCTGCTCTCTCAGGCTCACACAGACATAACAAAGCCTCTCCAGGCCTGCTCTGCAAGGACACCCAGATCGTCCCAGGCCCAAAATGTGTAACCCAGCACCTTGAGAAGCTGAGGGGCAGTTCCATCATTATCTGAAGTTTAATTGGGGAATTTATGCTGATCTGCAAATGGACCAAACCTGTAACAGTGTGAAGAACTCGTGACTCGGGGTCCATCTCGGGTGCAGCCTTTGGCCTGCCCAGGGTGTGCCTCTGAAGGCCTTTCCAATAAATATCCACCTTCATTCCCTTACTCCTGCCTGGTCTCTGTTTCCAGGTTGGCCTCTTAAGGCATCACACCCTCTGTCAGGAGATGGTCATGGAAGTCCGAGAAAAGCCATCCAAAAGATTGTTCCGCGGAATGTCAGGAGTTAGAAACGGGAACAATGTCTGGGATTGTTCCTGCTTCCGACCTCTGACATTCCATGAAACCATACCCAGGAGCACTGCTCCGCTCCAGCATTATGAGTGATGTGTTTCAAAGGGCCCACGAGCCTTATCTAATTCCAGTGAAGCTCAGTGGAAGAATTCCCACTGCACAATGGCAATAGCGAGCGTGGTCCCGCTGGATTGCCAGGGGGCCGGCTGTGAAAGGACCACTGTTGTACGAGATGCTCAGCGGAGCCGTGGCAAGCTCAGATCCCAAAGAGTTTATGATCTGAACAGACAAGACAACCCCATGGGGAGGGAACAAAATAGCCCAGGCACTGAATGGCGTCCCATTATCCCGTGAGTAATTGAGTCATATCAGGATTTAGTATCTTGGATCTTAATCTCCCAATTAATACAACTGGCATCAGAGACTTGAACTAGACCAGTCCCAACTGCACCTTAATTGGAGATTTTTTTGGGGTTTTCTTTGTTTGAATTTCTGCTGTATTTGGGACTCTGTTCGTATTCCTTTAGATCCCTACCTGGATATTTAAGACATGAACAGGTGAGGGAGCAGGTGTGTTTTTCTGAAGGCAAGGGACCATCAAAGCCTGAGGAAGAATGTCAGCGGCATCTACCTTGGGATATGGGGTAGCTCTCTCTGTATGCACAAAAACTCAAAGAAATCTGCTGGGACAGGCCTGCCATGAGACTTCTTCCACCATTCCTCTCCTGGAAGGCTCAGGGTGGGGAGGAGGGGGGCAAGGAGAATTTCAGAGGACTGCCATCCTGAACCTGCGTTAAAGCTCCTTCAAATTCTCAGTCATGTTGTCCCAGTGTGAAGATTCGTAAGGACTTTGATGCACCCCACAGCTGCTGCTCACATCCTGGAATCAGCCTCTGCGCAGAAGGCCTTGGAGCATGACGTGATCCTTCCTTGCCACCCACTCGCTCTGTCATTTCCTAAACTCTGATGTTTTCCACATCACCCCTGGCAGTTAAGAGAACACATGTACACGTACACCCCTGGAGCAGACTGCAAGCATGTTTTTGGAACATCCATTTCGTAGGTCAACCAAAAGTAAGCGGCTCTTATTGTTAAGAGACTCGAGACAAGCTGTTGGCTTCTCTTCACACCCGCTCTAGGAGGTGGCTACGGAATCAATTTAATCAGGGGTGAAGACTGCATAATTCAGGCAACAAGGTCAAAAGCCTTGTGCCTACAGCAAAAGTGTGCTGGTTTAATTCCAGGCAGTTTTAAAATCAGCATCATTAAAGCTTGGTTAAATAATTAGGTAAGTAGATTAATACAACTTCTAATTTAATTTAAAGCTAAGCTAATTTAAGACAAACTAATCGCTGTTCTTTTACGCTAAAATGAATGTATTCCCACAAGAGTTAGCACTGATTTCCCTAAATCAATTAAATAAATATCCTAGGTCAAACCAGTACAGCTTCCCCATGTAACTAAGCCTTGAAAAGGGTTTTTTTAAAGACAGATATCTCAGTTAAACACTTCAGCTGCGGTGTGAATCCTGAAGTCAATGCTCTGTACACTCCGAAGCTCCTCTGGGTAATAGCTGTTCTCTTCCACCCTCAGCCCTGTGCCTGTGCTGGGTCCTTATCTTTCCACAAGCTTGTAAGAGCTGTATTTAAAACCAGTGTGGTACCACTGCTGCTCCCAGCAATCCCATTTGGGATTTGCACCTCTTCCCCATGACAGCAGGTCAGCTCTCGCTGGGTGTTTGGGAATTCTGGTGCCCTGCTCTCCCACAAAACACTGACAAAATGTTTTCACCTGCTGCAGGCCTCTTACTCAGGCACTCGGTACCTTTTGTATTCAAAAGGAGCAGGAAGGGTTGGATGCATTGAAAACAATGCTTCTTTCACACAAACCCCACAGCTGTGGGTGTTGGGAGTTAGACCTTGGCAGTACAGAGGTGAAAAAGCAACTTTTTTTTTCTATTCAGTACAGGGAACAGTACCCCGAGCAGGATCAAGGGCTGCCAAAACGCAGGTGAACTTGTCGTGATGCCTTAAAAGGCCAACCTGGAAACAGAGACTAGACAGGAGTGAGGGAATAAAGGTGATATTTATTTTAAAAAAGGCCTTCAAAGGTACACCTGGGCAGGCCAAAGGCTACACACAAGATGGACGACGAGTCACGAGTTCTTCACACTGTTATAGGTTTGGTCCATTTGCAGATCAGCATAAATTCACCAATTAAACTTTAGCTAATGATGGAACTGCCCCTCAAGGTGCTGGGTTACACCTTTTGGGCCTGGGACGGGCTGGGTGTCCTTGCAGAGCAGGCCTGGAGAGGCTTTGTTATGTCTGTGTGAGCATGAGAGAGCAGCAGCTGCCAGGCTGCGAGGCAGCTCAGAGTCACACACTGGGAACGCAGAGAATACAGAATTTGTAAAATATAAAAGCTAAAACCTAAGGTGCCTTGACTCCTCCCGCTCTCCACACCTCCCTCGGCAGTGAGGCCACAGCAGCAAGAGGAGAAATGGATTCCCTCACTGACTGGATGCTCACCCCTCCGATACGAGCACACTCCTGGCGGATTGCCCTGCCTGGCTCCCGGGCGGGCGCGTTGTGTCCGTGCGCGAGGGAAGCTCTGGTACGAGGGTGCTGCCGAGCCATTTTCAATCAGCTCTTGGTTTGTGCAGTCGCACAAAGCATTTTCAATCAGCTCTTGGTTTGTGCAGTCTCTCAGGGTGGGTGATTTACTGGCCTGCAGGGATCTAACGCTGCTCTCCCTCACCCTCTTGTCCATTTTTGGGGCCTTTTGCCCACGGTGTGGGCTTCTCACCTCTTGCTGGGTGTGTTGCTGCTTGCCAGGACTCAAGTGAATGTCACCTGCATCCCTTTCCCCTGCACAAGACCTGAGCACATCACACAGCACATTTCCAGATATATTTTTTTGAATGTTGATATAAATCTAAATCAGCTGGGTTTCATTTCCTTTGGATCACTCTCTGGGGGTTCCTTGGCAGAAATAGATAGGAATTTTAAATAAATATTGAAAATGGGTCAGGCTATGATTTTTCAATTGCTAAATGTGAGTTCTTGCATTAAAAACATGCTTCCAAGCTTTTTAACTGTATTACTGGGGTTCTAGCAATCCACCTTAAATTATGGATCTCAGCTATTAGCAAGATACAGCCTATAAAGAATTTACTGGCTGTCCATCAAATCACACAGGCAATAAAATCATGAATGCAAAGACAGAACGTGGTGAAGAAAATGGTGTGCAAACTATTCACCCAGCTCCAGATGACACAAACACTCCATTACCTTCCTTTGAATTATGTTATACTTGTGTAAAACATTCACAGAAAACCTCACAATTAATGAAATAAACCTCTGCATGATTCAGAGGAGTGGAGCTACGAAATGCAATCTGTAGCACGTAAGTTTAGGTAGCTCCTTGGGAGTGGGCAAATAAGTAATTTTTTTTACAATGAAAATGCAAAGTGGAGGAGCAGCTGCCAATGAAATTGGTAAGATTATTCACTGTCTTTGGGGGGAAAAAATGCATCCTGGATCTGATCTCCCTTGTACTCAGGTTATCCAAGTGAGAACATGATTAGTCCCACACATTCTGCTTTTTAAAAATGATTCCTTTTGCTAGGACTAAGTGCTGATAACAGCATGCCGGGTGAGTTAGGGGGTTTTACAGTGTAGGTGACAAGTTAAAAATGTGTAGTGAGGATATGTGTCCAGAAGGGAGGACAATACCTCTAATTCTATCCCAGGCAAGTCAAGATATAGCTAATCTGGTTTTCTGCAGAGGAAATTGCATTTCCAGTGAAGGAATCTGCAGTTTCATGTACAGATCTCTCAATAATTTAAAGAAAAAATGGGAGGTTATCTGTTTAAATTTCTAAAAACAAGCTTGGAGATCTGTTTTTATTAAATTTGTTGGTCAAACATCTTTGCTTGTATCCTTAAGCATTTGCTCATCTCTTAAGAATGACAAACAAATCTACTTAGAGGTACCTTGAACAAAATTACAGGTGGAGAGGAAGAGCTTTTCAGCACCCTAAGTATGGTACTTCATCTTCCAATGTGTTGGCCCTGATGGCAAAAACAAAAGGGCAGGTGGTATTGACACTTTTCCCCTTCAGGTTGCTAATATTTCATGCAGAGATTAAATGAAAAGGAGAATTAAAAAATTCTCTAGGGTCAAAGCAAACTGACTGGGTTATGAAGGTAAAAATGTGGGGAGACTAAAGGCGGTGTGGTGGAATTTTGTCTTATAATTTCAAGGGTTTTTTCTCGTGGGAAAAGTAACACTTTGCTTTAATAAAAGAAAATGAATAGTTACAAGCACAACCCATTTGCCGTTTGATGTAACAATGTTATCTACTCTCTGGGCTTTTTTTTTGTTGTTGTTGTTTCTCTTCAAGGCATAAAATAATTATTGAAGAGGGCTGTTTCATCTCGGTGGAGTACAAAAGTCCTCTTGCTAATTGCCACATCAAATGACATGGGGACCCCGATGGAAACCTTCAAATGACTGTGAAAAAATTCAGGCCGCCACTAAACGCTGGGCACTTGTTTTTTGGGGGGGATTTTCTGGGGGTTTTTTTGTTGTTGTAGTGCGTGTGATTTCCCACTGCAGATTAGGTTACTTGGGTGTGGGCTTATCACACAGGAAAGGCCCGGCACAGATTAGTTCTGCACCGCTGCAGGGCTGTTATGCCAGCTCCATCCTTGACCAAAGCGGTGGCCAGCACCTTTATTGTATCTGGAGACACGGAAGAACACTGCCCTGTCCAGGCAACAAAAGAAGCAGCAGAAGGCCCACTGTGTCTCTGAAGTGTTACTTCTCCACTTTTTGTCATGCACCAGTGGCGTGAGTGCCGGGTCCCAGACTTTAACCCCACACAGAGCCAGAAAAAAGCTGTCAGTCTCGGCTTGTTCAAAGACAAACCCTTTGTGGCCGTCAGACTGAAGTGGCATGGTCCATATACTCCCTAAAGCATGCCAAGGAGTCACAAAGTCATAATCCGGCTTTGTACTTCTGGCCATTCCCATTTTCCCCCCGTAGCTGGTGCCCAATTACCAGTGCTGTAATTTTTTTCCATTGTTAGAGAGCCATAAGGGTTTAGCCACCACTTATCCAAGCGGGGTCGTGACCTGATGTATTTAGGCTTTGCAAATATAAGTAACAGTTCCCTTATCAGTGTCACCAGGACTCTTTAACACTTAGCAGGCAGAAAGATAAATACACTTGGCAGATACAATTTGATCCATTGCTAAGCCTTCCATTTTACCACTGACCCATGGCACTGTGCTATTCAAGGGGATGTTAGCTGGTATAACCCCACGGCCCTCAGCCTGGCTCCCAAACTGCCTGACTTTGGCTTGCAGGAAGGACTTGCAGGTGACAGCTCATCAGCCTGATCTAGAGCACTGGGAAACCACGGATGAGGCTGACTTGGCTTCCACTAGTTCTGCTTTTAGCAGGATTCCTCCTGGCTCTCACCAGGAGAAGAATTAGGCTCTGTCTCACACCAGTTTGCTTCCTGCAAAAAGCCAAAGCCACCTGATTTATGTGTTATTATTATTTGAAACATCAATTTTTGCTTTTTGACTTACTTTGGTTGAATTTAAATGTTGCTTTGTGACATTTTACAACTCAGGTTCGCCCTGAAAAGTTGTGATTAGTTTCCTTGGCTCTTTCAGATCCTTTCTAAGATCTCTGCCAGTCACAAGGTCTAGCAGCCAAGAGTCTGGCTTCAGAAGCTGGGGAGTGCAGATCATCTCGTTCATTTACCCCCTCAGCAGACACTGGATTAAGCATTCTGGGCAGGGTTGTGTTTAACAGGCACTTATTTAAGAAGGGTTAAAGATGCAGCATCAGATCTAGAGAAGCATCTCTTTTAAGCAGAATAGGGCAAGGATTCAAGTGTGAACCACAAGTGTGAAGATCCTACAATAAAATAGTCTGGAGCTTTCTGCTATCTCGAAAATGCATCTTGATTGACTCGAGGACTAAAACTTTGAGGCATTTGGTTATTGCCTCTTCGACAGCACTGACTCCAGCTATGAATAAATTCAGTAAAGTGCCATTGTCAGTGAGATTTGATTAGACATAGAACAACACTGGTGAATACCAGAGCCAGTCCTTGCACTAACCATGGAGATTTTACACCTTAGATGCCCCTTTAGAAATGGCAAAGTTTTCACAAGGTGTTTTTATTTATCTCCACCGTGTGGGAAATTTTTATGACCAGTACAAATATCTTCTATCAGAGTATCCTCCTTCATTAGGCTGTGATTGATCTTCTTTAATTCTCTGAGGTGTCTCAATGCTAGCTAACTAAGATAAGAGAGAAGATAACTTCTTTTAGAACAACCTAGTACTTACAGTGGAATCCTATCCAATCTAGAAGGGTGATTAAGACTCACTATTATTATTATTAAAATGGCTTGGTCAGAATTAATGGCTGGACAGCAGCACTAGCTCCTTCCATCACAGAATCCCAGAATTGGGCGGGAAGGGAACTTAAGGATGATTTAATTCCAATCCCCTGCCATGGGCAGGGACATCTTCCACTAGCCCAGGTTGCTCATGTTTGCAATTGGATCACGACTGAGTCATCATTTCAGAAGTGATTAAGACACAGAGCCTGGCTTCCCACACAAATATGTATCTGTGGACACAAACAAAATGTCCTTTAATTTCCTCAGAGTTCATGTTTTTTGGAAGTACTTTATGGAAGCTTTCTTTTTAAGTGGCAGCTCTATGGGACTTTAAACAACGATATATTTTAGGCTATGAGGCTTATCTGATCCGAGATGCCCAGGAGAGCAGGGAATTCCATTTTTGTAGTTGTTTTTTAATGATGTGCTAGGGCATGGGGCTTCCTGAACATTTAGCAGAGGGGTGTCAGGGCGAAACAGCTGCACGTATTAAACCAGCAGTGAAACCCAACTCCTTTTCATCTCCTGGGTTATACAGCTTCTTTGTGAAATTATTCCACAGGGCAGTGTGTGAATAACTGAGGTACGGCCAGCTCCGTGTTAAGGTGGTGCAAACGGGACTGGCTGCATGGTGCTGCTGTAGGTGCTGGAGCCAGCACTGGGGAAAACACAGCGCCATAAACTGATCCAGGTTAAACGGCCCCGATTCCGAGCTAATTATTTTACAGTTCGTTGGCATCCAGCAAATGTGAGAACTGCGGGCCTCGTAGGCACAAGGTGCCATGAGATAGCTGTGAACAGAAGGTCTTTGATGAGGCAAATGGCTTGCAAGGGCAGCTCCATCCAGGCATCCCAACACAAAGGCTCCCTCGCGGGGCTGCTCCCAAAATAAAGAATAAATCAAGCCATAACAGCTATCTCAATCCTGCCTGGAAAGCTCACGTGAAGGAATCTGAGGTACTGACCTTACCTCTTCCTCACCGGTTCCTTGTCTCCGCTCTAGCTACACTTTACAAGATGCTTCCAGAAAAGTGTGAAAACCCTTGGTTTACGTCAGTATAAAAGTTAAGCACTCCTGGAAACAGGCATTGTAATCAAACCTCCCTCTGTCATTTAAAAGAAATACCAGAAATCTTCAAATGTCTTGCAGAAACGAGAACGCAGCTTGTTTACACACACCCTTCATGCTCCTTCAGAAGCAGGCAGGGTGTCCCAGTTGGTAGCACACGCTCTAACAAGGAGAAGGGGACTGATAACAGTCGATTTTAATCAGGTTATAAATCAATAGGCAAGATGCCAGTTTGCACACATGATTTACATGAAAGGCTCTGATCTTTTTTGGTGCTTGCTCTTTACCACTTTCCCGCTCCAAAAGGCTGCTCCTTCAATAAAGCCTCCTTCTCCTTTTTGCTTACCAGAAAGATTCCCTGTGTCCCATCACATTTATTTCAGAGTTTGCACTGCCTGGTGTGTATTCCTCATGCATTACTCAGATCTATCAATCTGCATTTAGATGAGAATTTGAAACTAAATAAAACACACAATACTTTCCTTCTACTTCTAGAGTAGAAATACTTCTACTCTAAATACACATAAGAAAAAGACATCGTTTTACCAAGGCAGGGTATTCGCAGGCTTCTTAGATAAAGAAGTATTTTATCTCTATCTGTTAAAATTAATTGATTGGGTTTAGATCACTGCAGATCAGAATTTGAGATTTGTTACGTACCATCTCTCACAGTCTCACTTTATTCATGGCTGGGAGGGGAAGACAAACTTCCCTGCCTTCCCAGACCCTGAGGAGCTTCTGAAGTGAGAATCAAGCAGTCACTTTACCAGACTAATCAAATACACGTAGATGAAAAAGTTTAATAGTGCAGCAAACTCTGTTTGAAGCTCACCCAGCAACCAGGTCAAGGTTTTGGCTTTTGTTTGAAAGGTCAGCAGCATTAATTCACTGTTGCCAGAGAAGCTGACAAAATATCACACTGCTGGTCACTGATTAGAGGGCCTGGCTATGGAGACTCAAAAAGATCAGGGTCCATTTAATATTGTTATTTTTATCAAAGCCCAGGACAAGCCCAAGAATTTTATATCCTTCCCCCTGCCAAGCTGGAACAGCTCGAGATTATTTTGTGATGTGGTTTAGAACTTCCCGAGGATCAAGGTGTAGGAAATTCACCCACTGTTAGCACTTTAAAGACCTTTGAGCATTAAGTTATTGGTTCACTGTTAGAGTTTTCAAAATGTCAACCAGACACTTTTGCTCTGGGACCACTGAGGTCTCTGAGGGCTCCTCTTGCTTTTTGGGGCACGCAGAGAGGTCGGGTTTGAGTACTCACATCTCTATTCACGTTCACATCAGTGTGGTCACTCATGCCTGGAACTCAGAGCAGAAGGGCTGCTATAAATATATTAAATTACCAATGATCATCATTCAAGTACAGTAGTGAGTGAAAAATGACACATTTTGCCACAGAAGTTAGGCCAGGATGGAATATCCACATGAAATGGGATTTGTTGAGTAATAAACACCTATTTCTTATACAATTCCATATGCCAAAACCCACTAGGCCTTGCAAGTACAAAAAATTCCCAAATATTTATCTTTTATTTTCCTCAGTTATCCCTTGCTGGAAAACTATGAAGTGTGAGAAAGAAGAGGAAAGTGCTTAAGTTAAGAGCAAAATTTGGGGGAAAAACCCAACACATCTTCACAGGATTCTCAGCATTGCCTTCTAAACAAACCCCCAAAATGGTGAAAGGAAGTTGGGAAGCATGGAAGGAAATTTGCTTTCCTCTGCTCCTGATTTCAGGAAATCACTCAGCTTTGTAGCAAATCCACTTGGACTGAACAGTGTTTCAAAAGTGAAGCTACCAGTTTTGTAAATGGATTTGTCCAACCCATTTAGCCTGAAATATTTGTATTTAACTTCATAAACTGTGCTTTCCAACTAATGAAATAAAACCAGCTGTGCTAGAAATGTGTCTGCTGACTCTACTCCCAGGTCTGCTCATGGATAAATATTTCAGAGGTTCTTGTGTTCAAGTGCTTCATTTAAATTAACTTTCTGAGAAACTCGATGGGTAACAGTATCAACACGGAGGGTCAATTAATTCAAATAATCTTTATTTTCCAGTATGAAAATGCTCATTATTGTGGTATATTGGAGTATATTGTAGGTCAACCACACAATTCTCTCTGATAAAGAAGTCACCCTCTCACTGTCCCCTTGCTTCCTTTTAAAAACATTCCCCTTGATTAGCAATAAACAGATATCTGGAAATCATAAATAAATATTACTCAATAGTCTTATGCCTGTTGGCCAAAAAAAACCCCCTAAAAATAATGTTTTAAGCAGAAAAGCAACTGGTAAAAATGAGTAAATGAATATTTGACACAGACTTGGTAACCTTCTTGCAAAATGAATATTCATTCCCACAGGTCACGAGTCAGTCGAAAACATTTCAGACTATTGAGGAATGGAATTCAGTGTTGCTCTTGATCCCTTCAGTGGGGCACAGGTCTCACTGAATTTGGGTTGTCAGTCTATTGGCAAGAATTTGGCAGAGGAGCCAAATCAGTCATGAAGAGTTTCTTCAGTTTAGATATAAATAGCTTAGGTGAAGCTTTAGGGCTGTTTATAAAGAATCCGTGAAATCTTTCCTTAATCTGTTACTGACAGATGGAAATACCACAGCCTGTTTGCAGGCCAAATTCAAACTGAGCCACTTTGGAATACAAAACTGGAAGAAATACAGGAGAAGAGCACTGTTCCCTGGTCCTGGTGTGGGAGGGAAGGTGGTTGAGGACCCGAGTGCCTGGAACACCAGGTCACTGAGCTGCGTGACTCTACAATATAAGCAGTTTCTGTGCCTGAGCTTCTGAATTACCTCTAAAATCAAACAACTTTCCCTTTTGTCCACTTTATTGCCTTCTTTTCCAGGGAAGCTTTTCAGAGCAAGAGGCTGTACTCTGTAGATATGTGGTGAGCTGACTCTGGGCACTGTCTAGCTGCTCACCCAGCCCTCTCCCCTCCTCAGGAACATGGGGAGAGGGGAAAGAATGGGATGGAATAGCTCGTGGGTTGAGATAAGGACAGGGAAATCACTCACCCTTTCCCGGACTCAGCTCCACTCTGGCTCCTTGGCCCCTCCATCCTCATGTATGTCCCCACTGTGCTGTGGTCTCTCTGAGGGGGACCAGGAATCCCGGCTCCAGCCAGCACCTGGAGCACCTCCCCTCCTCCTCCTTCTTCCCTGATCTGGGTGCTCCAGGGCTTTTCCTTGGCTTTTACCCCTTCTCCTCTGCCTGCCCAGCATTTTTGCCCTCTATGGAAACCCTTTCCCTGAGGTGCCCTCAGCCGGGATGAGGGGCTCAGCTGTGCCGGGCAGGGGGCCGGGTGTGCCTGGGTGGCTGGACCAGCTGTGTCCTGCTGAGGGCAGCCCCAGCCTCTCCTCTCAGAACCCCCCTGCAGCCACAGACACCCAAAAACACGGGATTTTGCATTAAATGGGAAAGGGGACCCCACAGTAGCTGTTACCACGCAGCATGGGCAGCAAGCAGGGAGCCCTGATCCCCCAAGAGCAGCCCAGAGCCCGGCTCCGTGGAGGGCTGAGGACGCATCCTGGGCCTAAGGAAGTAATTTTACAGTGAAAAAGTTGATTTTATTGCTGTTCCCAGCTGCTCCTAGGGCAGCTTTGAGGGATCACCTGGTGGGAACACGGAGTGAGGTCTGGGGTTGTCCCAGGACAGCGACTGCTCAGAGGTGCCCACCCTGGAGGGCACAGCAAGTAAGGAGCCACACAAGCTCCCACGTCCAGGGAATTTTTGTTGGGATGGCCATCAGTCCCAGGGGCCAGGATGTGCTGTGGTCCTGGGCAGAGTTATTCCCACAGCACGAGACCGAGGCCTGGGCAGGGAGCCTTCCCGTGGCCCTGGGATGCCGTTTTAGAAACCCCATTTTAACTTTTGTTGCAGCAGAATGGTGCACTGCGCTGAAAGGTTGGCCACAAATAAAAACCCCCACAGTGTTATCTCCCACTGGTCTCGTTGGCAAAAGCAGGGTTTTTCATGCTGCCACTAACAACAGATGAATATTCTGTCACCACTGGTGGCACTCTGCTCGTTCTCAGGCAAGGCAGCAGATATTATTGTGACAAAAATTTGTCTTGAAATACCACTTGCTAGATAATCTCCATGTCTGCATTTTGGCCTCTGACCTTCCCTGGACCTTCTTCCGAGCCCTTCTTTCCAAATACGTTATGAGGAAACTCACTGACCCGTGCCAGAAAAGAAACCTCAGTTTATGAAAACCAGCATTGAAACTGTCATGCTGCTCTACTTTTAACACAAAATTATAGAAAATCAATTACACTGGCACCCCTCTGCCTTGCATGTGCCGTGTGAGCTTTCTCAGCAGACAGAGCACGTGTTTCTTAAAAACCCATTTCTGAAGCCTGGCTCTTTAGGTAAGGAGATAAGGCCTCCTTTCACATATATTATGTCTTTATTTCCTCAGCTACAACTCACAAATCATTCTGCACTTTATCACTAGGACGCCTGCTAAATGCTGGGCTAAAATCACTTATTCCTGGTGTCTGGGCCACAAGGAAGCCCACAGACAGTGACACTTGCCAACAACCTCTGCAAATCAACGCTGCACAGAGTTAAAAATGTCTGCCCCTTTCCTTTCCCCATCACCCTCTCCGTTCTTAATTTTCACATCTTGAGAAAAATATAGTATTTGGTATTAGGGCTCACTTCTGTAAAGGATTTTAGCAGCCCCCATTTTTAGAGATGGAGTCTCCCAGGTCAGGGAAGGCCTTATTTTCTGAATGCCTAGTGCATATTTAAAGGCTGATAATAGCATGGGATAGCTCCAAGAATGTTATATAACTTACAAAGTGTCTAATAAAAAATAGAGAGACTTTGCCACTTAAAAAAAAAAAAAAATAGAAAAGAAAAAAAGGGAGCCTGTGAGATTCCCACCATCTGGAGGGAGTCTTTTTTCTTCCCAGATGAATTAGTTGTCAGGGGAGGAATTATTTTAGGCATCAAGTAACCCCTGATTGTGAGTGACAGGCTAACACAGGAGCAGATGCAAGGTTAGAGCAGCCTGTCCATTATGTGGAAAGGAGACCCCTGCGTGTCCCACTCGCTGCGCACAGGGACCTGGGTTATTAAATGAGTAACCAGAGGTGGCTCAGGCCCGGGAGATGCTTCACACCGCTCACAGCAGGTGTTCTTTCACCAGGGAGAGAGCAAACTCTGGGCGCTTGCTGGGGGTGCTGCCAAAGGAGGGCTTGCTGTGCCTGCAGCAGCTCGCGGATTTCCAGCAAGAAGCACAAAGCCGAGTTTTTCACTCAAACAGCCATCACTGGGAGAAAGGTCTGAATTCTGCAGAAATCTCACTCTTATTTGAGAGTATGCTGTGCATGACAACATCTTGGTGGATCCAGACAAACAGAGCAAACAAGGAACATTTTGAATACATCTCAGGATAAAATCAGTTGTCACCACATCCTATTTCAGCTATTGGAAATGTCTTTTTTTTTTTTTACATAAATATGGGTGTCAGTAAATCCCCTTGTCTTTGCAGGCAGTACAAATCTGCTACGGGAACATTTACCTACTCAACAATATCGTATTTATAATTTTATGCAATAAAACCATAGCCTGAAATCTTAAAAAAAAAGCATTATTATAGTAGAAGTGTGTTAAATGCTGTCTAGAAACTTGTGTGCCTGATTTCATTATGAATTTGAAACTCAAACCCTGACCCTTCAAATCCTGACAGAGACCCCCAAATTCAGCAGAATATCTGTATTAGTCTCACATCTAAAACATTTTTCTCGTTTAGTGGATCCAAAGTAAACCTGAGGTGTCTTCAGAACGAAAATTCAAAAGTGAAGTGGTGGGCTGTGAAACATTTTACAGTCGGAAAGGAAAAGAATATCTGCAATAAATAAACACCAAAAGCCACAAAACAGCGGGTTTTTTCAAATCTAATATAAAGGGAGCAGATGGTCAAAATAAACAGGTCCACAAAATATTCACGTTGTTGAGATCTGATCGTTTTCCCTTTAGAGAGCATTGTGGAACTCAAGAGGACTGTGCACAGCGCCAGCCGAAAGGAAAGAAATAAAAAACAGTGACATCTTGTGGTAAGCAAAACGCTTTGGTAAGAGAAACCCAATTCTCCATACACACTCAAAAATCAAAATGTTAGACTACAGCTATTTAGAACTTCAGGTGGTGACTTTTCCCCTCCTCTGGATTGTTTTTTGGGGTTTTTTTTTTTCCTGTTTTTGGTGAGCTCCTAAGTGCTGCTGTAGAGAAACAGCTTTTTCCACCAGGAAACAAGCAGTAGCTCCCTCGAGTTTAAATGAGGATGTTCAAGTCTAGCTGCTCCCCGCGTTGTATTTAACAAAAATCACAGGTCTCTGCATCTGGGTTACTGAGGCAGAAGGTGAGTAATCCTTGACCCCAGTATCTCCCTGCTGAAGTGCTGTGAGGCTGAAGCTGCAGCTCAGGACAGTGTCGCTTCTGGGGGAGGCCACGACAAAGAAAAAAAGCAGCATTTTCTTAGAAAAGACTCCTGAAGTGACCCACTCTGCCCAGGCAAGCATCTGCTGTTGGGAACAGAGTTGGGAGCATCAGAACAAGAACTTACCAGGTCCTTGCTCTGGTTTCTGATACGACAGTTTGACTAAAAATAAACCAGGCAGAGTGACTCTGGCAAAATATTTCTTAAGCCCTACCAGGACTACTGAAATCAGCAGGCACTTTTGTCTTTGACCTCAATGGAACAAGAGTTCAGCCTATTATTATCCAACATTTTCTGTCTTACTCCAGAGTTTCTTCTTAAATCACATGATTTCTTCACCAGGGCAGGTGGCAGTAATAATATAATAAAAGCTTCATAATTGTTTTAGGTGCCATGGACTGTGTGGTACAGTATCTGCCAGTGAGTAATAAATACTCTGAAGTTACTCCATTAATTTGCTCTTTTTGATTGCTTTTGAGATAAGAGAAGAATGGTACGGGTTCGGGTTTTTTGTAATTAAAAATTCATTTTTAAAACCTGTGAAGAAAAACTTCAAGATATTTTGAGATCTGCCAACTTTATTTCTTAACAAGAACTGAATGATGAGAAGAAGGAGGTATTTTATGGGATATTCCAAAGCTCTAATTAAGAATTCTTGGAAATTGTCAAAATGGACCTTAAGGTTAACACAGTTCCTG
The DNA here is from genome assembly GCA_013400235.1 of Oriolus oriolus. Taxonomy (NCBI): domain Eukaryota; kingdom Metazoa; phylum Chordata; class Aves; order Passeriformes; family Corvidae; genus Oriolus; species Oriolus oriolus. The sequence goes on from VXBT01011288.1 coordinate 429,483, forward strand.
GTCCTCATTCAAGGGTATTAAAATTAAAAGAATTGTGTGCCTTCATCTGCAGTGTGTTCTTCATCCTGAGCAGTAAACACAACTCTTTGCCGTAAATGGTAGGCCTACAATATTCTGAATGTTGCCAAGAGGAAAGAGGAAAACCTTTTACATCAGGAAAAAGTTACAGGTAACTTCTGGCCAAACCATGACCAACCTGATTTCCGTTCAGCTTCAAGTCTTAAATACACAAATATTTGCTTTATAATACAATTGAATCAAATATATTTCCTTTTTCATATATAAAAGCACATGTTTAAAACCAGCAGACTATAATTTCTCTTTGACTGCTTCTTTGCCACTGAAAATCTTGGCAGTACATACATTCAACACCTGTCAGTCATGTCCATGCTTGAACCTGAAAACTGGAGTTACACAAAATGATGGGTTTTTTTCTGAAAACGAAGGGCAAAATATTTGCTATCTTCCACTGTTATTCTAAACAGAAAAACAAATACATTGTTCTAATTTTCTTTTCTTTGTGGGTGACTGGGAAAAAAGCAGTTCAGTGTCATTTAGGATGTTTGTGTTTTCCTGCAGAGTGTAATTCTTTTCTAACGTAGCGAGTGAAAAGTGACAGGTTGCAGGTCCAGACCTCTGTAAGACAGTGAACAGTCTGTGAAGATGCTGTTGATCCCTACAAGCCCTAATATTTTGGATATTAAGGATCATGCTTTGCATTTGACAAAGTGTCTTGAAGTTTATTGGAACCTGCGCTGGCACTCCATCAATTTTGGTGCTCCGATTGTCACAGTGACCATTCCAGCGAGGGAGAGAAGACTCCAAGTCCCCCTAATGTCCCTTTCTGTGCACTCTCTTACCTGACTGATCAAAATCAGAGCCGGGGCTGCACTCCCAATCAGCTCCATGCCAACCCCCATGGTCAGCACGTGACCTCAGGGTGTATAAAACTCATTAATGCTTAATTAATTTTCTCAAATTAATGAGAAAGGAGGAATATGTTGATGTGTGGTAGTGCTCAGCAGCTCCTGGTCTTTATTCAGCGAGGGTTTCCCAAGTGCACGGGACTGTTTTGGGTAAAGAGCAAACTGGTTTAACGTGGATTTTTGGGAAAGGTGGTGTTGTACCCTCTGAAGGATGCAATAACTGATGCAATAATCCACTGCATTAAAATAAATGTACTTGTGTGCATTTAAAAGCAGACCCTATTTCTCAGGTGGTGCAAGGTTGGTACAATGCAGTGTGGCCAGAAATTGTTCCCACCTCAAGCTGCTCCCTCTCTTGTCTCTCTGCTCGATGTTGAATGCGTCTCACACCGTTAAAGGGGTGATAGAACAGCTCCATTGCCTCATCACAACCCAGCTGCCTTTTCTTTTTCCTGTCAGGAGCATGGTGCTGTTCCCCAGACAGCTAAAATGAGCCATATTTTTCTCCTAAGCACTTCCCCAGTGACTGAAATAAGAAGATGTCGTGCTCTTTGCTGGCGGGAATAAAATCACACATTGAGACGCAGAGCTCAGCTGGAAGAGCATCAGGGATCAGAAATGAATCATTATTTTACTATTTCTAACCTTTGTGCTGGGAAGATATTCCCCAGGCCTAAACCACGACAGGAGCTTTTAGACCTTGGTGGACATTTAGTCACTGCAGCACCAGGAAATATTTGCTCATGGCATCACTGGAGGAGCTGATGTCAGCCTGTGACCGCAGCAGGTAAAAGGGCATTTTACCAGTGTGCAAAGGCCACTGCACAGATGAGGAGCGTTTCAGTCCCATTTAGGTCATAGCTGTCCATCAGGCGGTGGTCTGAGTCACAGGAACTTCCTTAGGAAAGCTAAAACCACCTGTTTGTTTGCTTTCCAAACTGAGATTCTACCCAAATCCATACGCAAGGCGTGAAACAGGCCTCGGTCACCTCTGAGTTACTTAGTCTTGGTTTTATTTCTAAAAGCGGAAAGCAAACCTCTGTGAAATGTTTAAAGTCAGGCTTGTGCAAACCTGGGGAGGTGTTGTCATAAAGCCTCCTGTAGGAAATGCCAGAATCTGCAAAGAAAATACAAAATCACTAGGAGCAACCGAGGATCTAGGAAGAGGCGAGAGATGCCTGGGAAGAAGGAGAGCAAATGGGCTCCCACTGCAAGTGCAAACAGATTTATGGCTTCTCTAACCTGCTTTCGGAACCCAGTGCTCCACAGGGCACTATCCTGCTGGCTGCAGTTGCCAGATCACATCACACTTTGGCCCCAATCCCATTTTATAGCTGTAACAAGCACGGGGGAGGTGGTCAGTGGCCTCACAGAAGATTTGCATTTCACTGCTCTGTTAAACACGTGCAAAGAGGCTGAGGGTCGGTGGCAGAGGCTGTGGAAGGACCATTCCCACTGTGGCTGCTGGGGCATTTTCACACAGAAATGAAGGGTTAGCACCATGCCTAAGTGGGTGGAAGATCTGGATTAGGGATTTCCCAGTTTGGGGGATGCTTCAAGCCCTGTGGCTTGCTCTGTGCGCTGTTTTCCACTAACGTTGTTCTGTTCTTCAGGAAAAAACCTCAGGCACTGCCAAGCCAGGGAAACTGCTTTGGTGTGGTTGCTTTCTCTAGTAAGCAGACAGAGAAGGAGAGCCCTGAAAACTGTCCCTTCCTTCGCTTATTTTGCATTAATCTTGTAAAATGCACCCACTTCCAACCCAAACCTTTCCATGATTCTATGATTCTACAAAAACACCCTGTCCACTGGTGGAGGGGACACCAGAATCCAAATTTTTCACACCCTCAGTGAGTTTCTGAACCATCATTTGACAGCACAAGACAGCGATTCTCACCCTGAGAATTTTGAATTCTCTCCTGAACGCTGGCACAGGTTTACCCTTTGGCCTGGTAGCTGGGGTACCTTGCATCAGAGCCACACATGGGGGCTGATCCCTCCTAAGGGCACAAAAATAAAAGCTGAATTTAGGCTTCTCATGTCCAGGATTCTTGTTCCCCTTCTTCCTTCCAAAGGGCTGAGAAATGCTCTGGGTTTTAAAAAAGAAAAACAAAACAAACAAACAAAAAACCCAAACCACCCTCGCAGCCGATTATCTACGATTTCTTGGCTTTCTTTCTGTTCTGGGAGCCAGAGGAGCCAGGTTCTCCCCAGATGAATTTGCAGCTGCCGTTGACAAGCTGAGATCAGCAATACAGACTCCTCAGGTACATAAATTGACTTCCAAGTCATGACACAGGAGGGGCATGGGCTTCGTGGGTGAGCCTCATCCATGGACTGTCCAGCCCATCAATTAGTTAGTGTCAAGTCCATCAATTAACCCATCAATATTTTATCAATCAAGTTTAAACAATGACTTTTTTGATGAGTTTTTAGGTACTGCTGCTGCACATGTGTAACCACAGACAAGTAGCAGGATATATCCCAGACACATTTCTTATCCCTGAATGTTGCAAGACTGGAATCAAGGTAGAACCTACCCTAGGAAAAGCAATCAAAAAGATGACCTTTTATGTAGGCAAGGAGTACAGAGTTGCGTGGGTTTTATTCCTTAATTGCTTTTTTCTGGAACATTACCCAGGCACTGTGTTTTCCTAGGCATGCCTTTTTTAGCCTGTTAAGAAGTAGCAAAGTTATACTGCTGACTTCCTGCTCATTAAAAGAGGAATTCCAACAGATAAGTCAGCCACAGAAAGAAAAATAATTGTTGAAAACAAAACAATTGATGAAATAATCATCAATGATAAACTTCTAATTGTAGGGTTTATCTCCTCTCTGCCTTTCACCACCTGTTACAGATCTGATGGCTTATCATCATTTTCTTGTTTATTACTGATATCCCAGGTGAGTAATACATGGGAGGGCGTATTCCAGGAGTACAATGCCGAGGAATTGTGTGAGCAACCATTTATTGGGATTAATGAGTGCAAGAACAGTAATAGCTGCATGGGAGGGTAGCAGTAGTGCTGGCGATAGTCATGGAGAGAAGGACATCTCAGAAAATGATTTGATTAAACTTAAAAAAACCAATCATTTATGAACGTACATCCACATTTCTGGCTAAACCTGAGATGCCTCTTAACCCCTCCCTCCCCTCGGTGTGTGTGCCTTACACTCTGTAAAATCAGCAGCAGTAGAATTTCCATTCATCCAAATTTGCTTGCAATGTAGCAATTAATAGCTAGTAAAAGATTCCCAACTCCAGAGAGGAACAGTTTAACCAATCCAGGTAGTGAAGCTCCTAGAGAACATCAGTGTAATTTGGTTTTGCAAGTGTTTCTGAGGCAAAAAAACCCCCAAGCCAGGAAAACCCTGAGTGCCTTCAGGTTGTATCTTTAGCACCTGTGAATTTCTACCTTGGTCAGAGGTGGGCTGTGGATTTTTGCTGTGGTCAGGGATGGCAGAAACCCATCCAAGAATTTTCTTTTTCACCCTGTGTGTATCTTGACTTGCTTGATCTCTAAGAAATCAGGAATCCTGTACTAAATCATAAAATATCTCAATTTGTACTAAGTCCCAAAAGATCTCACCTCTTAAATTAGCTGCTCTCAGCCGCACCAAAGCAACATTGATTTCAATACTCCACACCATTTCTTAAGGAAAGTAAATCCTCCTAAATGTGGGTCTAATATGTGATTTATTATTATTATTATTGAAGGGTTTTTTTTCTTTTTCTTTCTCTGTAAATCCTTGTATCATTCTAGAAATCCTTGTATAATTCTAGAATTCTAGAATTAGTCATGGACAGGTACATTATTACACATCGACAGTGCTTATATGATAATGGTTTAATTTTAAATCACAACTGGCATCTTCTGGGAACTGGGTGCCCCCTTCCTTGAGGACTTGTTTGGAAAACCTAGTTTTTGTCTGTAAAAATATGATTTCCAGCACTTTGCAAAGACATATATGTAACACATACAAGTTTTCTTAAAAAACATAAATAAAAGTTACACATAAAAAGCGGCTACGACTCCAAATATTTGCCACGCGATGTTGCGGAAGATTTTCTGAAAGAGAAAAGGATCTGGTGGCTGAGACATGGTGTTTGTTCACAGTCCAGATTGCTGTCACTCTGGGTGTCTGGATGATGGAGGGAAAACACATTTCCATTCTCCAGCAGCCAGGCTTTCAGGCTGGGAAGTTCTCAGGGAGTTTTGACCCAGCAGATGAAAGTGTGGAACCGAGGAACTGACGCCTTGGCGCGACACCGAAGAGGAGCACCAGCACAGCACAATTTGTGGAATGGCCTCAAAAATGTTGGCATTTTCTTACTGCAATTGTTTCATTCTCTCTCTCTCTCTCTCTGGGCACCTTTCTCTGCAATCCAAACAGAACTGCCAGGGATTAGGCTGAATCCACTTGCTGCTAATATTTTAATCCTTTCGCAGCTCATTGCCCATAGCTGAACTAAGCGCTGGTCAAGTGCCATGTCAGTAGCTCAATGGAATTCAGACTTTGGCACTCTGAAAAAGGCAACAGATGTGCTTTAATGATTATCTAATAACTCGTATTTTTTTTTCAGTTTGCTGTGCTAATGAAATCTAATCTCGTTGACCCAACAGACAAAACCGTAACAGTAGGGACATTAATGGCACGACAAAGGACGGGAACAATGCCACGCTTTGGAAAAGGTCCAGAAATCCAAGCGCTGCAAAATGTACCGGGAGCAACAGGCAGGTTGACTTCCACTTCCAGGAGCAGCTGCAAAAATTACCTCTGCAGCCTGTGAATTAACTATGGGAATAGGAATTCAATGCCTCCAAGTGAATGTTCTGAAAAAAATCATCGCTTTTCCTGGGATGAGGAAAGACCAGAGCAAAATTTCTGTTAGGAATCAGTAACCATTCCAAGTGTCCAGATCACAGGATTAACCCTGCACTGCTTCTCTGAGGAGGTGTGTAAAAGATTCATTCAGCTCATGATGCCTGGTTTTACACATGAAATTACAGCACTGCAGGCAGCAGTGCATTTTAAGGGTCTTGGCTTGTGGTCTCCAGTTCGTGTTCAATGACTGCCAGGCCATGTACTGGGCGGCCTAGAAAAGTAATTAACAAAATGGCATTTAAACAAAACTGGGGCTGCTGTTGGAAGCATAAAAACTAGGGATTTGCAAAGCAACTGGACTTAAAATTTGTCATCCTTTCTCAGATGCATCTGGATGTTGTGGCAGCGGGGTTCGCTGTTTATCACCAGCCTCCGCTGCTCCGATGCTCTGATTAGGAGCAAGTGCTGAACTCCTGCCAATTTCTTCAGGGATTTTAATGGGAGTGAAGCACCTCAGTGCTTTTGTGGACCTGGTGCAATTTTTTAAAATACCAGAACTTGCCAGGAAATATTTGCGGCAGCATATAGACCTGTAAACAAACCCTGTTTCAGAATTGTCCCTTAGCTCCTGCTGTCACTGATGTGCTGGTCCTTGTCCTATACAGTAAAAGTCTTCTTTATGAGAAGCTTAAAAATATCTTCAGAAGGGAGAAAACAAGCAGCTCTCTAAAACACAGATTTTACTTGAGTGCTGATATTTGTAATATTTTAATATTTTAATATTGTAATATTTTAATATTGTAATATTGTAATAAATTACATTTATTATTATTTTTTATTTCTAACGTTCTTTATTTGTCTCTAGATGTTGTGCTGTGGAGCTGCTCTGTTCCCTCAGTGATTCCTGGCTTTGTTCAGACATGATAATGCAGTTTTATAAATAAGTTGCTAATCAAGGTGCTGAAACGTTTTCTTCAGCCTCGTGCAGCTGGAGTGACTAAATCCTGGTGGACTGCGTGGCATTAAGGAACAACAACAAGCTGGGAATCAAATTGAAGCACACAGACCCGGGCTAAAGGATCAGAGGCCCTCTTCTGAATTAAAAAAAAGTCTTTTGAGCTAAAGGGCTTGTTCTCTCTGTACATCTGCTTCCACAAGGGCCGTTTTCCTGGTGATCCCTCCTTCCTGGCTGTTTTCCTTTTGCCTTATCCAGGTCGAATTTGATCTGGCTATCTCTGTCTGGAAACCACCCTTCTGTGGGCATTGCAATATCCTATTTATATCACCGGTGACACTCATGGCAAACGGGGCACGTTCGTAGCATCACAGGAGAATTGTCAGATGTTGGGGCCATGACTTCTCTTTATCTCTCCAGATGACAGCAAGTAAATATTTTGATGTAAGGGACTTAGATAGAAGTCTTTGATCTTCATGTGTGCTCTGCAGAAGCTTCTGGACTCCAGCAGGCATCAGTCATGCGAATAGACAGCTGTCAGGGGGAGCCGTGGCTCCTTTAATTGGCAGATTCTTCTTTGATTGCTGAAATTTGGGTAAGAATTTGAACATTGCCGCTCTGTCTTCTGCAGGCTTCAAGCCTGGGAAAGGAATAGAGAGGGGGATTCAGTGTGCTGGCACCTCTCAGCACTTTTATTGACTGTGTGGCTGTCAGAGGGGACTGACCAAAAGATCAGAGATGACCTGATTTGCCAGATGCTGGATGTTGTTTCAGTTTGAGCCCTGGTGAAACCTATGTGCTTTTGGGAGCCACCAGAGATAAGGAGAGGAAAATGCTCAAGAGGGAAATGACCTACCTTGCTGGACATAACAATCACTCAGGCAGGAAACTTTGTTGATGTGAAGTTAGAAACCTTTAGCCCCATCCTGCAAGGCTCTGGCCCATGGAATTGGATGGAAATTCTCAAAGAGACAGGAAACCTCAGTGATAAGTGCTGCAAACCAAGCTGTATGCTCCTCTTTCTGCACTTCCCCGTGACAAAGCCAGCTTCCCAAGTAATCCATCAGGGAGAGATTGTTCAGGGGAAGTGTCTGACCCAGGGTGAGTTCACCCACACCGTCAGCAATCCACAGCCCTTCTGCTCACACATGTTGAACCGAGCTGCGGGGTTCAGCTCCAGGGATGCCTCATTCAGGTCTTGGTATTATAAATGTCCTGCTGTGAATGTAAACTTTGGCAAATAATTTCACCTCTGAAGGTACCCATTCATCAAGCTGTAAGACTGAAGTGTTTTGCACTGCTTTGTAGAGTTCCTTGCCAAACTTTATTTAAGTAAGGACACGAGCTGTCCAGAATTTAAATCAAAATAGATATGAACAGGCATGTCAGTCTATTTTAACTACCTCCATTCCCTGTGACTAAAGCTTCTCTCATCAGCAGGCAGCTCCAGACTTCAGAGCAAACATGAGGCTTTTCAAATTCCATTGCATTTTGCAGAGAAAACTTATTTACCATGCCAAAACGATCATGGTCTCACAGCAATAAAACACCCTTTGCTCTAAATTTGATGCTTGAGGGTATCGCTGGCTCTTGGAGTGTTTGGTTTATTTTAACAAATTCTCTTTGTGTTTTTCTGTCAGCTTCTATTTTTCCTGTCAACCTCCAGTTTCCCATCTCTCCATCTCCGTGGCTTTGAAGCTTATCCCTGATAAAAGACAGCACTTATGTCAAAATACACTAATGTCACTTTGACACACAAGTGCACAGTCTGGAAGCCGTTTGGCTTGGCAGAATTATCTCCTTTGGCAGCCTCGCCACAGCTGGGTTGAGCTGCTGGGCACTCGTGTGGTTGTCCCACTCTTTTTGTCAGAGGTAAACCCTTGGGACTTTCATCAGCTCACATGAAATAAACAGCAGTGAAAATAGCTCTGAAAAAACACACCAGGCTGAGACTGTTTTCTGGGAAATAGTTTCTTGTTAGTTTTGGGGGTTTAATTCAGGGCACCAGGGTGATCCAGGGAAATGAGCAACGATGTCAGACCCAGCACTTGGTCCTATCCTTCCTCTTTTTCTACTAAAACAATATTTTTAGTGAATGAAGGCAATAAACAGTTCAGAATTACTACAGATCGTTTCACTGGTGTTTCTGAATAACTCTGTTCTGCTCCTGACTGCAGACCGTCTTTTTACTGATTACTCTACAGGTGACCTATATTAACACCAGCTTTTATCCACGTAGAGAAGAATGATCTTGTGACTTGGGCACTGGACTTTGGGTCTAGGTCCTCCCTTCCCAGTCTGACAGGTGGAGCCAGAAATTCTCCTACTGGCAGCTGCACGAACTGTAGGTCACAGGCCCTGCAGCTCAGTGTGAGTTTTGGGACTCACACTGCTCTAAATGCAGCTCTCTGGAACACGGCGGTGTAAAATGACAGGGTAACATCACTTCTCACCCCACAGAGAAGCCGTGAATACACGAATATTCCTGCTTGCGTTGCACTCGGCTGCTGTAGTGAGAAGCGCCATAAAAATGTGTGAGGAATTTGCACCAGCCTGTGAACAGTGGTGCAGTTCAGGGAGGCCTCAGTGAATGCTGCTGAGTTGGTTTCAGAGTGGAGAATATTTCTGAGCCCTGAATGAATTAATCATAGAGAAGTTGAGCTGTGTAACAAAATTTTAAAAAAAGGAGGAGGAATACTTTCGCTTAAATCTTTCAGATCTGAAGCAAACAACTACAAGCAAACCCCAGCATTTAAAGTCGAGGAGTTGCTTTTTACTCCCCTAGAGTTAGGATAAATTCTCTCATGTCTATTACAAATACAGAGCATGCATTGTGTGGCAATGTTGCAAGTTTTGATGTTCACACTAAACAAAGACAACCAGGACAGAAGGTCTTTACAAGAAGGCAGCGTGCCTGAGGAAAGCATGAAAATGAAATCAAGGCTTAAAATTATCACTGAATAGCTTTCCATTGAAACATGGAATTACTCTCTTAATCAGGACAAAATCAGTAATCACTGGATGTAACAGAATGTATTAACTCAGAGCCATTTAAAGAACAGATCTCTGACCACTGCACAGAGTGGTGATGGAGTTTTCCATAAAAAGTCTCTTTCCTATTTGGATTTAGATCAGCGCTTTGTTCAGTGGTTCTTGATGTTTCGTGCATCACAGTATCTCTAGAAAGAAGAAGATCCTTGTCTCTCTGAGAGCTGAAAGCAAGTGATGGTAGTAACAAAGCAGTTTCAACATCTCAGTACCTCGTTGTTATCAATTTATTTTAAAACATGACTTAGGGAACAACAAAGGCCCCATCATGTTCTCAAACCATGCCCCGTGCCTGGCTCTCTGCCTCACCATCTGCACCAAACGATGTGTGATGTTTTACTAGGAAGTAGAGCAATGAATCCATGCATTTACAGAACAGAAACAAAACCTTTCCCACATATTCTGAGAAGTTTTTGCACACTGGAGATCATCCAAGAAGCCTTTCTAGTTCTAATTGCTAATACAAATTTGAAAAACAGTCCTCTCACAGACCCATGAAATTAGGTATGGTCCAGCAATTCAGAAAATAGTGAGTGCAGGGAAGGACCATAAAGCTGGAAGTGCTGTGAGTTTAACTTATTTTTGAGCTTAGATAAGATTACAGCCAATGGCAGTAAATGGACACATGAAGATCATATTACAGATTAGGCTGAGGTAACCATATAATGGTTTGGATACTTAAAAGACACCAAACTTAAACTTTTAATTAGGAAACACTCTTTCTTGGATGAGTGGTCATCTCACAGGTGTGAATGCTCAACACTGAAATGACTCAAAACAAGGCAAAGAGAACGAGGGGGTTCATGTCTTCTCCAGGTTATCTCTGGTAAAACAAGTTGCAAAGAGAAACAGAGAAAAACACTCTGAACCAGAATTCTGGGTTTGGGGTGCACATTTCTTAGGAGTGAGAGGCTCCAGGGGAACTCGCACCAAAAGCACAGAGCCCATTTAGCCAGACACAGGGAGATCTGTGCCCGTGTCCCACTGGTTGCCACGACAGCTGGCAAAATTCAGCTGCCACCGGGGTGGGCAGCAGCAGTGGGGGGCCCTGCTTGTTGTCTGGCCACGGGGGACCACTACTATGAGCTGTCATCACTCATCTAATGAGCCTGAAACCGGAGCAAAGGCTCCCAGGCCGCACTTTGCTATCTTTAGGAGGGGTGCCGTGAACCCACGAGTGCCGTGTGTGGCAGGCCCAGTCGGAGGAGCTCTGGGTACTGATGACAGAGTGTCAGCATCAGTTCACACACTTAATCCCGGGCTCAAGCAGGCAGGCTCTGCTGTCCTCAGCGTGCAAGCACACATGTGCTTTTTCTAGTTCAAGCTTTAAAAGTTCTCGTAAGTCTCCGAAGCCGTGGGGTTCAAAGAAAAACCTCCAGCATCCTGATTTTGGAAGGCTGTCCTTTTGTGTGACCAGTTATTATTTATTTATTTATTTGTTTGTTTGTTTGTTTGTTTGTTTATTGCTCCCTTTCATGCTGGGATAAATCCTGAGACTAAACAAAGTGTGTTTGTAAATGCCACGGGCTGACCTCAGCTCCGTACGGCTCAACAGGGAATAAACACGGCGCAGTACCAACAACGGCGTAAGGATTTAAGAACATAAAGCCCTGACCAATAAAAGCTCACTAAACAACACCAGTATCTTCCCCTCCAGTCACAGATTTTTCATGTATCAACTAGATTTTTTTTTTTTTTGCTAGACGTTTTCATCCTGCAGCGAGGAGCTGTGCCGTCGGTGGGAGCTGACCTCAGGGATCTGCAGGGTGGAGGCAAGGAGGGCTCCTTCCTTGGCAGTGTTGCCTTCACAAGCCCTGTGCTCGCTTTTAAAACAAGCCAAGGGATGTGGCAGCAGGAATAGCAGCGGGAAACCACCTGTGTGTTATTCATATCTCAGCATTTGTAGCCTCAGGCTCTCCCTGAGTGTTATGAAACTAGGTCCAAAATTTGGATTTAGCTGCTTGCTGCTTCTAGAAAGCTCATAGGCCTTTGAGTCCCTAATTTCATCTCAAACTCAACCTCCTTCTCTTTTCAGAAATGACGTGCAACAGCAGCAGAGAATGCTACGCCTAATGTTTCCTTGGCTTTGTTTGCAGACCAGGCTTAAGATCTCCAAAAAGTTTAACCCATGGATTAAATCACTGGAGTTTTAAGCAAATGATTTTCCATTTTTTTTCACCAACTACAAGAAGGACAGTGGATACCAATCTGTTTGGAGAAAAAAAAGCCATTATGGGAATGCTTGTTTCAGTTTGAAGGTATTGGCATTTTCATATAAAACTGGGGCAGGAGAGCAGGAAAGCACAGCCAGGATTTCAGTGTTGCTATCCTTGTAGAGCTGAGTATTATTTGTTTGTGATACCTGGGTCTCCTTGCAGAGTAAATAAAAATTAAACTCCATGAATCAGGTAACGGGATTTTGGGGGATTTGCTCTTAACTTGTGTATGTTTTCCTAGGAAAGCCTTCTTCAGCCCCAAATTCCATTGCAATTAAGAAGCAGAGGTGTCGATTTTAAAGCAATGAATTGACTCAGAGCTGCGTGGCTTCAGCTAGAAATGGCTGCAGACCACTGAGATGGAGAGAAAGTCAGGACAGAGTGTGGACAGCAAAGGAATCACCTCAAAAGGAAAATGCTGACTAGAGCCAGCTTAACCTTCACACAAGAAACCTGCACTTCGCTGAAATATGTCGAGGCTGCCATCTGCTGACAGCAGGAAGAGTCTGGGCACCAACAATAAAGTTATTTCAAATATTATTTGGAATAATGTCGTTTCAAAGTTAGCCTCTTTCAGTTCTTAATCTTTAGCTGGAACTGAGAGTTTTCTTGTCTGAAATGTAGACACAAATTCTTTGACCATTTAACTCTGTTGTTTCAAGCCAACATTTCAACATAATTTCCTACACTGACAAAAATAAAGTGAGGAAGAGAACACAAAAAAGGTGTTTCACTTCGAAACAATAGTTTGGAATAGCAATGTTTGCTTCTTGTTAGCATGTGCCAACTAGTGATATTATATTTGGAAACGAAAGTGGATTGACTCATTGAAAAGCTTTTTAATAAGAAAAAATATTTATTACAAATAGTGGAGCTTCTCACAGTCAGAGGAGACTGATTTCCCTGTTGGATGGTCACATATCCCAATTTTTTAATTTTATATTTTTTTAGTAATGTAAGTGTAACTTTTATGAGTAGCCAGCAGACATGTTACAGGTGTGACACGATTTTTTATATGTGTGAGAAATATTGAAATATCCCTGCAGCTCATTTTATTGTCTGTTCCAACATGTTGGTGTTTGAGGCCTGGAACCAGTTCAGAGCAATGTGCCCCACAAAACCATGCTTAAAAAATTAAAATTGAAAAACAAAATTTAAAATTGTAGAAAAACAATCCTCTTTCTCAGTCTTCGAAATATTTTGCAGGTTCATGGTAAAGTTTGGGTTTGCCCTGAAATGAAACCACAGATGATTATTTTTAAGGAGAAGCAAAGAAAGAAACCCAAAATCAAAATATGCCCAGCATCCAGGGCGCTTGCTTCTCCTAATTAGGCAAAGTGGGGAACTGAAATTCAATGCTATGAATATAAACATACCTGCAGTGTTCTGATCCTGTCTTTTTAACCAGAAATTTCATCTTTGTCCTGAGAAACCTCTCTTAGAGAAAGTTTCTGCTGAACTGAAAGTTCCTGCTTCACTCAAAGGTATCTTCTAAAAAATTCACTTGCAAGTTGCTTGTTTGCTTGCCTCGCTGCATTAATTTATTTTCTTCAGAATTATTAATTTCTTTGTACAGCAGAGTCTTTTTTTTTTCCCCCAAGCTTCCCTCAAGGGAGAGATAAGAAGGAGGATGATGTAGCTTTGTGAGGGTTTAAAGGACAGCCTGGGAGGAAGCAGGGCACTCTAAAGTTTGAAAAAGTACCAAGTTTGCAGTGGGAGGCTGCTATCAGGGGTTGATTGAAAGTCAGAGGTGATTAGAGCTGATGCTTTGGAGCAGTTTCAGCCAAATGTATTTCCATCAAGGCATGTTTTCTTAACTGGAGTCAAACATTTCGCATCAGATTAAAAAAAAAAAGTCTAGAGAAACTTCCCAGGGAAAGTTTGGTCAGGAAACATGAAGAAGATGCAGAGAGAGAATGCATGGATGGATTCTGCTCCATCCCAGTTCACAGGAAAATGAATTTTTCAGTCTCCAAATGTCCACAATGTTGCCTTTGCCTACTGGTACTTCAGCAGAGAACTTCTGAGAGGGTTTCAAGGTGAACACAACAAGTCTTTTTCACTGGATACAGCAGAGACGTGGGATTGTTCAAAGAGAGGAGGTGATGCCTTAGGTTGAATGATGCCTTAGGTTTTACTTTTACATTTTTCAAATCCTGCACTGCCTGGTGTGTAACTCTGAAGTTTCTTGTGGCCTGTCAGCTGCTGCTCTCTCATGCTCACACAGACATAACAAACCTCTCTAGGTTTGCTCTCCAAGGACACCCAGACTGTCCCAGGCCCAAAATGTGTAACCCAGCACCTTGAGAAGGGGGGCGAGCTTGGAGAAATTACATCATTATCTAAAGTTTAATTGGTGAATTTATGCTGATCTGCAAATGGACCAAACCTGTAACAGTGTGAAGAACTCGTGACTTGTCGTCCAGCTTGGGGGTCCTTTTTGGGTGCAGCCTTTGGCCTGCCCAGGGTGTGCCTCTGAAGGCCTTTCCAATAAATATCCACCTTTATTCCCTTACTCCTGCCTGGTCTCTGTCTCCAGGTAGCTACCTCAGGCATCAGAGGGCCATGGACAGAGCAGTAGGACAACAGGAGGGAGCTTTGTGGCAATGCCAGGGCAAAAGGGAAGAGTGCTGGGGTAATTGCAGAGGAAAGGTTATATACAAAATAACCTTTAAATACACCCAGCAGAACAGTTTGTAGGTTTAAAATACGCAGCAAAAACAAGTACAGCAAAATGTAGGGTAGGAGGAAGTCCTGTCTGTGGTACACCCTGTGATGTCTTACTGTATTAGGTAGAGCTGCTAAAATCCTGGTTTTTCAAGGGAAAGAAGGACAACAGGAATAACCAGAGAACAGATTAAGAAGAATGGAGATTTTTGACTATTTCTGTATTTTTTTCTCTCATCACTCAGCACTTATTTTAACGAGCTGTCAGGGTACATTAAAATATTCCTTAAGCCCATGCCCAGGTTAGAGATCCTCCCTGGGAGTGTGAAGACAAAACACTGCAATTCTGTACTTAGAGAGGCAGGAGAGGAGGGGCTTTTCCCCAGTTGTGTGTCATCTCCCACTTCAGAAATAATAAGAAATTGCCCCTAGCCCTCTGCTTCCTTATCAGATGACTTCAGGCCCAGATTCCCCAAATATTTCTGCCTCTATCTCACGCAGATTTCTCTGAAGAAAAATGTCTGCTCATGACAAGTTGGCAAGGCAAAATAAAGAGCATAAAGTTGTTTGAATACTGGAGCGCTGTTGCTCCCCATATTTGACTCATGAGCTCTCTTCTTTCCAGAGTTATCAGTGCCTTAGGCTGCTCCAGGAAATACTAAAGGAGAATTTTGCTCTTAGTAAAGACAAATTATGTGATTTGAGATACCAGCATTTCCCACTGAGCACTCTGAGAAAAATGACTGGAATACTGTGTCAATGTTATGAAAGTACCAAAGTATGCTTCTTTTATTTAGTTTATTTCACATTTTGACTATTTAAGGACCTCGGTATTAAACTCGAGAGTCCCAGTTGGTTAGTCCCATTTTCTTGAATGAGATTACCTCCATATTTACAGCTGAATAAAATCTTCCAGGATGCTTAAGGCAGTCAGAGGCTGCTACAGGCAAATCCTTTATTCATCAGATATTTCCATGACATTCATGAGGGCAGGTAAGGTGCTGCTCAACAGTGGTACAAGAAAAAAAGTAAAAGGCTGGAGCATAAAATTGACATATAAAGCTCCACACCATATTAAGTCACATTTTGTCTTACATACTTTATGGCCTAGGGTAGTTCTGGAGGAGGGGATTTCTGGGGAAATCTCCCCCCAAGAGGGTAACAAACAGTGGCATAAAAATAGAAATGAAAAAACTGAATGGGACAGTCAAGGACATCTCTGCGATGGACACAGCTCCACGTCTTGCCTGAGAAGAGTTGTCAGGCTCAGTAAGAAGCACGGGAGGAATTTCAAAGAGTGGTTTTGAACGAGGCTGAAAGAAGAGGAGGAGTGAGGACATGAAGGGAGAGACATGAGCAAGTCTGGGGTCAGGACTTTGCCAAGGATTTTGGAACAGATTCAGGGCGACAGGAGAGCATTTGCCAAGTGCAGAGCTGGGCAAAATAGATTTAATTATTTGTGAGTTTTAGTTGAAATGAGTGTCTAAACCAAAAGAGAAAGAGAAATGCAGGAAAAAAGAAAAAAACAACCCTGAAAACAACAACAACAAAAAACAGCAACAAAAAGAAACCCAAACAAAAAGAAACCACAAAACCCAAAAAGTGATAATGTTTTCACAGTATTTTCAGTTGGTGCTTTTATTGATCTTCCTATTGATAGTGTTATAAAATTACATTGCTGTTGCTCCTAAGCTTGAGGAAAGAAAAGAGGGAAGAGACTGTCAATGACCCTCTGCCTTGGAATGGGATTTCCCAGAGAATAAATCTGGTTGAAAAATAGCAGGTACATTATTTATGTAGTCACCAGCATTTTTCAGGTGTGATGAAACAGACACTTTTCTAATAACTGCATCTATTTAAATACACAGAGCGGGGACAGAGAGGCCAAGGGCTGATTTTTGTGAGGTTCCCCTCAATTCTTTACCTCAGGAAGGAGGAAACAACTAACGAGGAGGGAAAGCAGCCAGGAGAGGGCAGAGTCAGAAAAGCTAAGGGAGGAGAAGGTGATTTGAGCGTGGAGCTGATGGTCAACAGCACAAACCATGGGGAAATGGGGAAGGGATTTGGATTTCCAGCTTCACGCAGGATGAGCCCTGCAAAGTGCTCCGACAGAAAGGGACCAGGGCAGCACCTCGGCCAGATGAGCTGGAGCTCGCACATCCCCTCGGCTGATTTACGCCGCGCATTAACAGGACTTGCTCGTCCTACTTTCCTAATCTTGGTACGTGTAAGGCTTCAGCACAGCGGCTCTTTTGGAAACAGGATGCAATTTCAGGCAAGAATGTTCCCTCGAAAGTAAATAAACATGAAACGGATAGGATGTTATGTTCTATTAACACTAATCACAGACTTTTCTGATTGTTGAATTTTCTGAGCACCAGATTCCTGTCAAGGCTGTTCCTGCTCTCTCCTTCCTTTTCTTTTTTTTGGCTCAATGAGATTAAAAAATCTGTGGTGTTCATTGTACATCAGTCAGGAAGAAATGCACTTCTTCAAGCCTTTTATCTTGCACTTCTTCAAGTCTTCAATATCTTGAAAGCAATTTGAATTTTCATAATGCCCTATGACAGAAGCCTTGCCCTTCTGTATTTGAGTTGACTGATTTTATTTTATCATGAATACACACAATTGAAATGGTGCCCATTTACTCAGCATGACTTTAGCATGATGTATTTTCATCTCTAGGTTATCAAAAGTCCCACCTGACATAAAAACTGCAGGTACAAGAAGCAGTTTGCCCTTCTTCAAAACGATGGTTGAATTTATTTCCAGTCTCTGAGATTTTATACTTGAGAACAGGCAGAGTGTATACAGAAATTATGAGTTTGAGATAAATACCGATAGCAAAAAAATTAATTTTTGTCTTCTTGGTGAAAGAATGAGATGTGTCTCTTTTTGCAGCCCACGTTTCCTCACCTGGTGTTGTTCCCTCCCCTCCCTTTTTAATCATTTGGGGAACTATTTACAGGTATAAATTGTCCTCCTTGATACCACTAAAGGGTGGCTGAATTAAGGATGAGCTAGGCAGGTCACAGCCTTGTGGAAATCCGTCTTTGAAACGTGAGCACCACATGAAACAGAGCCCTAAAATCTTCTCTGGTTTAGCTGTATGGATATTGTTATTTATGCATAGCCCAGCACCTCAAGCAGTGAAAGTCTTTTCTCCCACACTCACATAACTCAGCAAACGCCACAAGAGTTTGAAAATACAGGTGATATTTAAATAAGATGGATTAACATATAGTACAGTGGAATTGGACTGAAATTCTACAAAGACAGTGAAATTGCCTGTTTGTTTCTTGCAGATGGACCCAAAACTCGGCGTGCTGAGTTACCAGTTCATTTCAATGCCAGCAGATGGAGCTTGACCCTTCTTGGCAGGATCCCCTCACGTTAGTACAGCATAGGAATTCTTACTGAAAACAGAAAAGTAATTTTTATTCTTTTCCTTTCAGCTTAATTTGCTGTTGTGGATAAGATTTGTAATGAAAAATACCGTCCAAACATTACCTGTTGGAAGGCAGGTTCAGACACTGTGACTGTGCAGAAACACAGAGGGGAAGTTGTCAATGCTGCTTTAAAAGCATCGAGCCTCTGAATTGTTCTGGACTGTGTATTTTGGCATAACTTTTCACAGAGAGTCAACAGAAGTCTTGTGCTTATGTGAAACTGAGGGCAGCAGGACTTAGTGTGGGGCTAAAGAAGGCATGTTCTGAAAAGCTTGAGTGCTTTAGGATAGAGTTAAGCAAAGCTTTACATGGTTTACTGATCTCGGCCTTGGTTGGCCTGATTTCTTACTAACAAACACTGAATAACACAGGAATGTTTCCTCTGCCTGAACACAGAAAATTCAGCTCCTAGTCCAGTTTTGAGATTAATCCTAATCAGAAGGGTTGTCTATCTGAGGCTTGTCTGCCTCAGTTTTTTTTTGTCCTTGGGAAGACTTCACAAAATCTGTGAAGTGCAAACTAATAACACACTTCCTCCCCCTCCAGAATTAGTAGGATAACATAGAGGCCTCTCCCACCTTGGAGTTATGAGTGTAGAAAATTGTTTATTTTCAGTATTACGGGTTTTTTTTTTCCTATATGGCTACTTCATTCTATTTTCTGGGTACATAACCCTTCAGCAAAGGAGTAACTTAGTAGTATTTTGTCCTCTGGGCAGCAGGAGACTGATTCCAACTGGCGTGGCCCTCCCAGCAGCGTGGGTTATCCCTTGTCCCTCACGAAACCACAGAGACATTCATCTTGAGTGACGTGGGGAGAGGACTCGTGCCAGGCCCGCGAGTCCTCAATAAAACATGCATAAGAAATGATGAGAACCGAAGGCTGCTGTGGGAAGCTGTATTTCATCCCGAGCTGCGGCACATGCTGCGGCAATTCCCGTCGTGGCAGCAGGGACAGGGCCGCGACAGCGACGGAGCGCGGCGGTGGCAGGGTGGCCGCGTCCCGCATGAGTCACAGCGAGCCTGCAGATAAAATGCAGTAAAACAGCTTGGCCAGGACAGTGTGAACAGACACAAAGAGAGATAAAGTCAAGTGATGCTTTGAAGGTGGTCTGATCTTTAAATATGCTGCGGATTAGAGAGGCTGTGAGAGGGCCGAGGCCTTGCTGAGCAGGGCCTGGGTTGTTTTCCCAGCTTTTTCTCCGCGTGAGGAAATGGGGGAGCTGTGTTCCTACAGATGAAGCAGCAGTGCTGCCCTGGCCCTCCCACCAAGGCTGTGCAGCCTTGCTGGTGTCAGTCACCTCCAGAGACAGCCTGGTGTTACACAGGGACAGTCCTGACCTCAAACGATCCCACGGCAGCAGGACACCGTGTGGGGAACCAAAAGTATTATTTTGAAATTCTTTCAAGTAAGCTTCTGTGAATAAGGACAAAACAACATGAAGAAATCCCAACCACTGTTAAAGCTCATCCCAGTGATCTTGCTTAGGGTACTCAGCAAGGGGCACCTGTTGGGTATCCTTGATACAGTTCTCTGCTTCATTTGTAAGCAACTCCACTTCCCCTTATGCCTTGTCCTTCTCCTTATGCCTTGTCCTTCTCTTTTGGAAAAAATCACTGCTCTGTCCTTTGCTGCTTTCCAAACTCTTCAGAGGTTACTTCCTTTCTTGGTTAGCACACAAGAAACAATCTTAATGGTACAGGCAAATATCAGAAGTACATCTTTTTTGAACAAACCACTAGGAAATTAATTGCTCATCCAGATGGCTTGATGACCCTGGATCATGGCCTTGCTCAGAAAACCCATTATGTCATTGTTTTGGTTATCTTTTTGTGTTTAACCATTCTCCTCATTTTCTGTCGTTCACCTTCTCCGTGCTATCACCTATCCTTCAATCTGGTGGTGGCAGGTGATGTGTTTGGCAATGGGTTTCCTGCTTCTTTTCTGAAGCAGTTTGGATGTCTTCAGGCTCTGGAGCAAAAATAAATGCTGACTACTCCTTTTGATGCAGAGGAATGTTACAACGTAGTCCATTACCAGATGATTAGAGGAGCAGAAATAAACCTTGAGCACGAAGCTGTAGTTCCCTGCTCAAATGACACTGATCCTATTTATAGACACGGAGTAGGCAGAAAGTAGATGAGGAACCAAAACGTTAGGGAAATAATTTTCTCAGGCACCACCAGGCAATGACAGAATTATCTCAGTAGTATTTAGCTTTTGATACTGGAGAGCAGGAAAGTGTGTGAAGGGCTCTGGGACAGCCTCACCAGGCTTCCTGCGCTTCCAAGGAGGAGCACCATGGCTTGGAGGCAGCTGTGGAAAGGCTGAGCAGTCTGAGGTGGACAGAGGTCTGGACAGAATGTGCAGTGTCTGCGTTTCCAGGGAAGGGACTGAAATTAATGACATCCTTCATGGTATTTTTAGGCTTTCTCTAATCCCTTACTCTTGAGGGCCGAATGATGAGTAGAGTAGAAACGATCGTGATGGGAGAGTGCCAACATCCAGAGCTGGCAGATGCTAAAATTGGAAGCACTGAAAGGTTGATGGATGGTACAAGATTTTAAAAGATTTGAAATTTTTGGATGAATGTATCGAAAGTCAGACACACTGAAGCGGAAGCAAGTGATTTTATTTACTGACTCCATTCAAATGACACAATCATATAAAACACTATCCTTGGAGGAGACAAGAGCCCCTCTTCTACTGTAGTCACAGACTTGCAGAAGAGAAATGATATAAAAATGGATGGATTTATACCAGAGATGAATTGGACAGGAAATATTTTGCACCAAAAATTACACTTAGGCCTCAGAGTGGCCGGCATTTGTAGTGAATTGCCATCAAATGCTTTATCAGGAGAGGCCATGAGACAAACAGCAGGTTATGCTATCACACGGCTCTGAGCCAGTCTTCCGGGTTTTTGCTAAAGAGAGGGATTTTACAGGTTAGCTCAGACAATTTATCAGGCTGAACGTGTTTTCCTGCAAAAATGTTACAGTAGGAGCAAGACTACTTTAGAAGTTGGCCTCTTTTCTTCCAAAATTAGTTGAAACTCACTGCTTGAGAGGTATAACGTGGGGTAGGTAATCTGAAATCTGTTTCCTTTGGTTTCAGTGGTGTTATTCAGGCTTTATGCAGACTTAAGGGACAACAATCTGCAGCCTGGTCATAGCATCTATTCCACACAGCTGTAAAGGAATCAGCCTTTCTCAGGAATTCTTGGTGCTACAAATCAGCCAAATCTACTGATGGAAAAGGAGGAAAGTGAAGAGAGAAGGGGGAAAGAATCAGATCGTTTATTTGAAGAAGAGAAATTAGTTCACTGAAAGAAAGAGGTTTAGTTCTAGAAGTAGTGAAAATGTGTAATGAATCATCATAAAACTGAGCACGAAACCACAGTGAGAATGGCACATGCAGAATGAAGATGGAAAATTAAGGCCAGACTGGGAATTCAAGCTCTGAGATTTCAGCAAGGTAGTAAACACAGGAGTAATTTGCCAAGTAAGGTCGTTAAGGAAGAAAAGCTTGGCTATCTTGTGGGGAAGACAGATGTTCTGTACTTGAGAGAGTGGATTTAAGGTTTTACTGGCACTTCAGGAACACGGAGAAGAGATAAACGTAAAAGGCTTGCTGGACTCGGGACGCTTTCCCTTTTCCTGTCCAGCAGCGCCTGTTCAGCTCCTGCCTCTGGTGTGCTGTTCCAAAGGCAAGCACAGGTCAGGGGAGGACAGTTCAGGCAGGTAGAAGAGCACAGGCAAATGAGCTCTCAGTGCAAACCCACTGAAAGTGAGAGAAGAAAGCAAGTTGTGTCAGAGAGGACTTTGAATTGATTCATCATTGCGCTGCAATTAGATAACACTCTCTCCAAATCAAGCATGGAGCATATTAAAAAATGTCAATAGCTAAAACCTGTCACTTGAAGAGTTTCTTTCCAAGACTGGGGACAGGGAAGGAGCTTTTTTTTTCCCCCCCCTTCCTTTGGCAGTTCTGAAAAGTGTTTTTAATGAGGGGTTCAAATGGGTTATGGACAGAGTGAAAGAAGCTCAGGCAGGTAATTATATTCTTCATAAACTCATTAACTGAAAGCTGGGGGGAGGTGGAAGGCAGATAACAGCAATGGCCACGTCCCGTGACAGGTGGGAGAGGAAGGAGGCCGGGAACATGAAGTGGAATTTGCCAGAATAAACCCTGTGCTCCTGTCGTGTGGGAACGTGCTGAATTTAGCACCAAGAACAAAGCCCGGGTGTCTGTCCCAGCAGCTCCCTGTGCCATGGGGGAAGGCACAGAGGCCAGGAGGTGTAAATCCTGTGGGGAAGCCAAGAGCAGTGCTGTAGGGAGCTGCTGAACCTGACAGTCAGGGTGAGTCAGGATTGTAAAGGTATCACAAAAGCTTTGAACTCTGCGGATTCCTAAAGGTGGGAAACTCAAAGGTGCCTTGCAGTGGTGGTTGCGATGAACCACCACGAAAAGAGAGATTTAGGTAAAAGGGAACAGAAAAATAACTTTCTTTCTTTTCTTTTTATTCGCTAATTTTTATTTTTTAAGGAAAATTCTTGTGTGCAGTGGCTCCCTAGTGAAAGGGAAAACTGAAGGGTCTAGAACTCACCTACACTACCTGATGAGGCAATCAACATTGTCCCCAAGAGACAAATTCAACCTGTTTCAGTTACTATTGGTCACTTCACAGGGATATTTTGTGTCTGAAGCCCTAGACAGCAATCATCTCTACATAAGCCCTGAAGAGCTGTTTCCATACAGCCCTGTGAGCAGAAGCTGCTGTTTGACAATAACTTTTGCTCAATTTTTATTTTCACTTCATAGATTTCTTTTCTCCCCCCACAGAAAAAACAGCCATGTCCTTTAGTCTGCCTACAGTCTTCTTTCTTCTGCTCTTCTTGCCTGGACTGCAGACCAGTACCAATTTTTCAGTTTCTGTTTCATTCTTTTGGGGAATTAACTACAACTTTCAGTACTGATCACTTTGAGCCTATGACCTCTTTCACACTTGTCCTGTGAAACTGACATTTCCACCTGGTTGTTTGGTGCAGAAGAAGCCTTAAAAAGTGCAAACATTCCCTGAGATACCAAATTTCACACTTTTCTTTTAGTTTCACGCTCACAGAAACTCGGGACAGCAGGCTGGGGATTGCACTAGGCTGCTCCTTTTCCAGGTTACAGCTGTCACTACCAAGACTTAACAAATAAGACTTGAAGCTCAGGATTTTGGTGAAATCTGCCCTGCACAGCTGTTTTTCCCCAGGTCTCCTCCCTACCTATTTTCTCATCCATCCCTAATACTATGGGAAGAGTCACTGTAATTTCTTGCTGTTCTCGGTGTCTTATTCGGATTCCTGCTTGGATTTCTCAGCCCACAAATCAGTTTTAAATCTCTGCCTCAAAGGACCAGTAAATCTGCTATTTTGTGCATTCTGGCTCTCATTTCTCCTCATGGGCTTTCTTGCTATTTTCACTCCATTTTATACTTCCCATCAAACCTGTTCCTATCCTGCCCTCTTTTTTGCCTCTCTTCCAGGTTTCCCTCTTTCTTCTCTGCTCGTTTTAAATAAATTTCTCCTTATAACACACTTCTTACAGCAAAGCTTTCAGTGATGATCCCACCCACGTGCCTTAATCAAAGCCCCACTGAAGAGTGTTGGAAAGGTTTTAAGGGACTTTGGATCATGCACTAAAAGTGGTGGTCCCTGAGGCTGCCTTGTGTTGCAGTCTGTGGAATAAACTTCAGAAACATTCAGTGAATCCGAGGTAGTTTTCCCCCTGAAAACTAAATTTTTTGGTATGTTTAAAGTACACCCGCTATTTAACTCAATGTAACTGGATGTATTTGTTAATTTAATCTCAAAGGGAATAAATCTTGGATAATGTTCAAACCCAGAGATTGTCTAAATAAGGAAAGGATTGAAAAGAAAGGAAAACACCAGGAAAGTAATGGATTGAGAGCTTCCTGGAGACAAGAAGCAGGTATAGCCAAATGCTGGAGCTGAGGATTATTTAAAATTCCTCTGACCAGTGTACTTCTTTGTGAGATGGATCAAATACTGTTTCTATTAGATGACAGGGGTTCATTTCCTTTCCTTAGATAAACACTTTAAGGTGCCAGACTCCTCTGTGAGATGATAAATGACTTCCTAGACGTCATCATAAAGGAAGTTGTTCCTTATGACCGTTCTAAATCTGTTACATATCAAATTTCCTGTGCATGGCTGCCACTCTGCAGCGCTTTCCAAACTGTATTTCACAAATGCACAGCGTGTCTTGTAGCACCAACACACTCATTTTCCAGCTCCGTCTTTGGCCCTGTTCTCAAAACACAGGAGGTCATGGATTGGATTTAGAAGTCAGCATAACACATCCTGCCTACCTTGAATTACAAAAAATACACAACCTGGATGGGTGATTTATGAATTTATAATTACAGATAGGACTGCTCTGTTTCAGTTCGGCCTGGTGAAGCCAAGAGCAGCTGAAATCTGCTTATTTCAGTGATAGGAAATTCAGGGACAAGGTTATTGCCCTCTTTGTTTTGGAAAATGTGGATTGTGGTTTATATGTCCTGCTGGAAACAACAATAGAATCTGAGATTCTGCTTGTACTCATGTACTTTCAGATTGCCTGATAGACCAATAAATATCCTGCCAGGCCTTTTTGGTCTTCATCCATTTCCACTGACAATAAATTGTTAAAATAAGCCTCTCTTTTCGTGGCACTTGACGTTTGCAACCAAGTGCTCATTGTCAGATTATTGTCATCAAATTAATTTCTCCCTTGTCAGAAAAGAAAGTTGCAGGGTCATAGAGAAGTAGAGAAATTGTGGCAACTGTGTGAGCAGAGGTACAAACACCTGATGTTTGTCTCTGTGGTTGTTCATCACCAGATATTCTCTATGCTGAGATTTGAGGCATGTGTCTGAAAACGCCTCTTTTGAATGGAATATTTTTATTAATTCCTAGTCTTGAGACACAAGAGAGACACACATGTTTCCTTTGAGCCCCAGCCAGTTTTTTCTCCTGTCACTGGATCTGTGTGCCTGACAATGTCCTTTGGTGCTCCTTGGGCCAAGATTCAGGTGGACTTCAGGTGCCTCAAATTTCCATCACCAAAAAGTCCTGAAGGACCAACACAATTCACCTGACCTTTTCTTCCACCTCCCAGATCATTCCAGTTTTCATAGAGCCCTGCTCTTGGTCTGATTCCGCAATCCCCTCATCAAACAACACTCATTTTAAAAGCTGCTTTCTGGATTAACGAGTTCACACGCAATTAATTCAGAGCACTAAAACATGTAGTGACCTGAGGCACAGAGGCAACCCCATGAAAGGCAGAAACTGGAATTACTTGCTTTACATAAATGTTGGGAGAATGTTTCAGAACAGCAAGAAATTTGTGTGGGATGGTGTAAGGGACGGTGAAAAAGCACAAGTCCTTGACGTGTGTTATTTGTATTATTGCTTTTGTTTCAGCTTTAGAGCTGCT
This sequence comes from Oriolus oriolus, assembly GCA_013400235.1. Classification (NCBI taxonomy): domain Eukaryota; kingdom Metazoa; phylum Chordata; class Aves; order Passeriformes; family Corvidae; genus Oriolus; species Oriolus oriolus. The sequence continues at coordinate 455,062 of VXBT01011288.1, forward strand.
TGGAACGTGGTCGTGCCATTGCTTTGTCTTCCACTGATAAATCTGAAGGTCTCAGAAAATAACAGTTCAAGTTATTCCAGGCTGGTGTTTATTAAGCAACCTTTGAAACACTAAAGATATTAAATCCTAATCTGGTTTGGTCAGGAAAACCTGAGCAAAGCAAACTGTGAATTAGCACAGAAAAAAATTCAGGCGGTACTGGGATCTACCCCTGGCTCTTATGAAGGCATTAAACAGAAGGGCTGAGAACCACCACTCTGAGATAAAATAGTGCAGTCAAGGCACTTGTTCTCGCGCTGCAGAGATCATATTTTAACATGAGGTATCTAGTTTGGATACATGCAGCAGCCCCAGGTTTAGCCCAACACAGGTGAAACCAGCTCCAGCACTTTCATGCATCTCCCATCTCGAGGAGATGTGTTTATTTTTCTGTACATACTATTTCACTAAAGGCTTCGCCAGAGAGGAAAAGACAAATGCATGATTCATATTCTAAAGCGTGTGATCAACATTTTCATCTACTTGTGAGCTTGCTTTGAGAGGTAAATTGCAATTGCATCTATACAAATGCCAGCTTGTCTGTCAGCAGAACGGGATTTTTAGTTGTTTTGGTGACTTCAGTTTCCTTAGCAGAGGAAAGAAAATGATTGCCCGGTTCACATGGAAAACAGGCAGCTTCAACATTTCCTCAGTGGGAATTCAATTCCCTGGAAAAATCCTTAGGCTCAGTTTGTGTGGACTGTTTATGAGCCTGACTTAGCAGAGCTGTGCCTTCAAATCCATATTTTATTGGAGAGAATAAAATACCCGTGGCTCAGTATCAGATGGTGCAGTTGAGGGGGACAGCATTTTCCAGTGAATCTGCAATTCCTTTGTCCCTGAAGTCTCTCTTAGTCTGCAGGACACTGGCCAGGACCTACATTCCCAGGCAGAATAAAGATATTTGAATACAGATATTTGACCTGAGCATAACAGTATCTGTCAGAGCCCTCAGGGAAAGCCTAAATACTTCAATCTCCTGAAGAGATTGGTAGCTGTAAGATCTATTTTCCTGGGGAATCATCACTTGGATGATGAAAGATCAGGAGACAGTTCCAGTGATACGCAGTGTTTGTAACGATGTTACTGTAGCCAGTAATTATTTCCAGGGTTTATTTATTTTTCCTTAGTATTTATTTATTTTCTTCAGTATTTAATTATTTTCCTCAGCCTTCAGAGAGGTGATTAGTATCAGTTTAGAAATCCTGACCTCCTTTAGCTTTTACCAGTGCAAAATTCTTTTTCATTCCATCCCTCCTGCTGTGCCTCCAATCAATCCTTCAGCATGCCCCTGAGAAGATCCTGCTTTCCTCCTTCCAGCTTAGTGGGGCTGCCACTGGCTTTGTTCTTCATTCTGGAGCCACCCTGAACATCAATTTTCACTTGATCTTGATTTCCACATCACTTAGAGAGCCTAAAAATGTCAAGGTGTCTGAGAGCGGGATCCTGTGACTAAGACTGGCCCTATATTTCTCCATTTTCACACTGAATGGGCAATGTTTTAGCATTGCCTTTCCTTTTCTATTCTGATTTTTCTGGGCTGGGGTAGAAGAGTGACTTCTTACCTCTGCAGCTCCCAGGATGAGAGAGTATTAGGTGAGGACATGTTCTCACACCACAATAATCCCAAAATATTTACTTTGATTTGCATGTTTTTAAGACCTGGCCGTCCCCACCAAAGATTCCTCTGGTGATGAATCGTAGCCCCGGGCTCAGTGCAGAAAGCGCAGAAAATGCCTTTCCCCGAGAAGCTGTCAAGGAAAACTCTCCCTGATGTGACCTCGCCTGCGAGCCTGGATGTTCTCCAGCACAGGGGAGCCCTTTGAATCTAAAATGTATATAAACACGAGTACACAAACCCAGTAGCAATACAGTGCTGAAAATAAAACGCCGGGACATTGTCTTTGCAATAATAGCTCCAGAGCGGGGCGGTTTCTCGTGGCTGCTCTGCCTAAAATGGGAAGCAGTGAGCAAGGAAGGAGGCACCACGACTGGCTGGAGCCTTGGGCATCAGAGATGCTGACACCCGTGGGGCAAACCGAGGGGCTGCCTCCTGCTGCATCCCATCTGATAGGGCTGCTTTGAAAAGATGCTTCATTTTCAGCGTCGGAGATAAGGTCTCTTATTTATGAGAGTGAAAAGTCCTCTGGCATCGAGAGGAAGCAGCACGGCGTCTGCCCTGAAAGGCATCGAGGTCTCTCTCAGCGCCCTGAGAGGGATTAAATACAAACAGCTGCGAAAGTCTGCTGCCCTGAGAAATCCGTCTAGGCTTGTACTTTCCCTTCTTGTGTGCCCACGGAGAAAATGCACTCCGGCTTTAAGCAGTGCATTTACTCAGCACCAAACAGGATGTGGAATAATAACACTCAGAACTAAGAAAAAATGTCTACATTTCCGGCTGGCTTTATTAGCTGACAGATCTCCTGCACTGTAAAATATATCAAATACTTCCCTTTTGAAAAATGTTGTAGATAATGGCGGACTATTAGCACTAATTGTACCCTGTGATGTTTGGGAAAACTCAAAAACGACTGGAAGAACAGCCAAGAAAAGCTGAGAAATCACTACAACAAGTGATCTCATGAAGTGATAAGGTGTACATAATACTCCCTGCTTGCAAGTGAAAAGACACCTCTCCTGGCTTTGATTTGTTGCTAAAAGTAATAAAAGACACAACAACTAATGAAATGCAAAAGCAATCAAGAACACAACCTGTCTTCATGATGATTTTCCTGCAATAAAACACCTTGGGAAATATAGAAGTACCAGGTTCAAAGCAAAAAAAGAAATTTGTACATAGGAATGAATATTGCTGCATGCAGAAAAAGGAATGGGAAGTGATTTTTCCATACATGGTTATAAATGACATCATTTAAAATCGTTTGACTAAAATCATATGATGAAAATTAGAGACAGTGACAAAATTTGAGCACCAGACACTAAAACCCAGGAACGTTAACAGAAATTGATTTATTTATTTCCCTGTGGCAGAGATGAATGACCCCTGGAATTGTAGCTGTACTTCTTGCCTGTTCAGCTTCACTGTTTTCAAGGCTCACTATTAGTTTTACCAAAAAAACCACACTTCAAAGCCCCAAACTTTTTGATTGTGCAGATGTTCTTTCTAGCCTAGTTTTGGGGAGAGTGCCCTTTTCATTGAATATTGTTTGTATTCTTTATTATCTTTAGGTTATTTCCCACAAAGAAGAATTCACACCACTCCTGGAAATAATTTTGCAATATTCAATTTGCAAATTCTTCCACATGAACAATCACTTCTAATATGTTTTTACTCATCTTCCTTTGCTTCTTTTCACACCAGGCCCCAAAATCTCACGGTAGGCCCTGCCACGATGCCAGAAAAAGCAGTTGTAACATTTTCAGCCAATAATTATTTGGCTCGTTCAAGTCCTTATATAAAAGTCCCATTTCTATAGTGCATATGTCTGAAAGGTGATTAAATATTAATATTGGGAAAAGGAAGACTATTCTCTCTTCTTCCTCTTCTGAAGTCCCTCCTTGATTTACTGCTTTCTGCAGACCCAAATGTAAACAGTGTCACAGCAAATAAGTGTTTAGTGTCTGTGAAGTTTATTCTATTGCTCTATTTAGGTTCTTAAGTCTGAGTTATAATGCATATAAATTAGTGGCCAGTGAGTGTTGTTTAATTATCTGGAAGCCTTGTCATTGACAAAGTGACCTGTGCTGGCTTTCTTGCCAGGAGGAGTTGAAGTTGTTATGCTGAAGTCTGGACAATTGGATGTAAATATTTACCCACTCCATGAAGAGGTGTTGAAGCTAATTCGGCCTCAGGATGTTAACTCTTGGAGATCACACAAGTCCCCACGGGGAGCCAGCTTCAGGTTCCACAGGGAAAATTCAGATCCTGCTGCAGTAAACGAAGAGCTGCTCGAACAAGGTGATGATAAGGAAAAGTTTGGGCTCGATCACGAGCGTGCCTGGGAAACACGATCTACACGCAAAGAGGGATCCATCTCCCTGTCTGTGCTTCCCTCACAGTGCCCATCACTGTGTTTTGCCTGTTTTTTTTTCAGTTCTGAGGGAAGGGCAATGCAAAGACGTAGATCTCGATGCCCCCACATCCCATACTCTGAGATGCTCCAAAGTATCCTGCCTGGCTTCTGCCTGGAGCCCCAGGTGGGTGCTGTAAGGCTCCCAGCATGTGGGCACCTTAGCTAGGCTGGGGTGGCTCACAGGGCATGGGACAGAGGTGTGTGAGTGGCTGAAGCAGGCCCTCACCCTCAGTAAGTCGGAACGATGACCTGGCTCTGAACCAAGGGCTGCAGTTTTGGTCCGTTTGGAGAGTTTCTGTCAAAATCAGTGTAGATTAGAGGTGGTGATTTTTGCTTTAGCAGTTTGTTTCTGGATCCCTCCTTTGAGGGACAATCTGTTGCAGCCTTTGATGGCATGAGTGATTTTTAGTACCTTCTTTTTTCTTCTGAGAGTTTGGCGGGGGTTTGATGCTCAGGACAGTATCGAATCCACCGGCTTCACACTCCTCAGGGAGTTTCTCTGGAGATCCATCACTTGCGACCACTGGAGCAGCCAAGACCTGTCCCACGCTGCCAGTGCTTAACCAGCAAACTTTTGGATAGGAAAGGGCTTTGTGGCCTGTGGACTGCAGGACATCTACTCCTGGGCTCCCCGCCCGTTCCCTCCTGACCCAGGGGTGATCCAGCTCTGCCATTTGGAGTTCCTGGGCTCTGGAGCCCTCCAGCACTTGCAGGCCCACGGGGCTGCTGCTGGATAAGGTTCTCTGAACTTGCACACCATGAGATTGACTGCCAGGCACAGCCTCTGCATCGTCCCGGGCGGATCTGCTCCCTCCGAGGCAGAAGCCCTGCAAAGTCAGGGTCATCCCTGTCCCTCAGGGAAAGGGGACAGCTGCTGCCTTTGGATCCCCTCTGTTACTTGGCCCTTCTGGTCAGTGAACTCCACACAGATGCAGCTGTTAAAGCGTGCCCAGAAATGATTTCCTGCAAACATAGTGTAAAGGATTTCTGCTTGCCCCTCTGCCACCTCCACATGCTGGTTGAACATCCCATGCAGAGTGAGAGCACCACAGGGCTTGGAGGACAGGAGTTTCTGAGGAGACACAGTAGGAAAAGCAGCACATCCCACCTGGCATTGCCTTCCAGGCTGCTCTGAGACTTGTTGGTGCATTACAGAGTTCGGGTCACCCAGGCTGAGGGTGGGGTGCCCTCAGAAAGGCTGCAGAGCCCCACACGGACAGGACTGACCCTGGCTGACTCCTCTGGGGACCCTCAGGGTGTCCCACAGGCAGGACAGATCAGAGGCAGGGCTTTCATCTCCGTAGCTGCCACTGGGAAAAGCCTAAGAGGACACTGGAGAGGTAACCCTGAATGTCATTAGACAGTGAGCAGGGATATCCATGTTGAACTCACGCCTTCCTTTAGAGGCAAAGGCTTGTCTCAAAGCTCTCTTTTTCTTTTCCAGTAAAGAAAGTGAGGATCAGAGAAATTCCTTTTGCCTCCACTAGCTTACAGAATTTATCTGTGTATTTGCTGTCTGATGCAGATCAAGGATCAACACTGTCAAGGTTATAAGGGAAAGGATGCTTTCTCTTTGCTTTCAGGGCAAAACATAGACAGAATTAAAGCAGATCTGCTGCACTTAAGTTGTTTTCAACTTCTTCCGAGAGAGGAATACCCCAGTTTCCAATTTCATCTTCCTAAACCAGTGATACTTGCAGAGAATCACAGCGAGCCTTTTCCCAGGATTTTTTGCTAGAAGCCAGAAGAAACTTGAAAAAGAAATGGCCTGACAATGCCCACGTATACACATATTTGGAATGCCAGAAACTGCTTTGCATGGATGTAAAACCACTCAGACAACGAGGTGACTGGCTCCATGCACCCCAGAGCCGCCACTCGCTGGTCATACAGCGCAGAAGTGTCTGCTCAAATTCCAGTTAACACAGCAACAAAAAGCAATCAAAGGAGCAGGGACAGATTTTTAGGCTGTGTTGAGAAAATTCACCAGCGCTGTTCTTGATTCGGTTCATGTTTGTCCTAAAGTTGGAGGTGAAGAGTGTACTCGGTCGAAATTTGGGTTTAGGGGTTGATTTTGCTCCCTCGCCCTTCAGACATAAAATGCACTTTTCACTACACATCAAAATCGTAAGCTGGCATAACCAGGGACAAGTTAATTTAGCTCTCAGAGGATCTGGCTCCACGGGTCTCAGACTGTCCATCCTGTGACGCTCTCCCTCTCCCTCTCCCTCTCCCCTTGCTGTTATCTCCCTTCTGTCTCTCATCGGCTGCAGAAGGGAAACCAAAGGCTCCGACCACCCACGGGGCCTCCTCAGCTGCTGGAAAACAAAGGTGCCAAGAGCCAAAAGTGCCTTTTCTCCAGCAGTGCCATCTCCTGTGGCTGGGCCTCGAGTTGGCATCGGGGACCAGGTCTGATGTCAGCCAGGGAATTTCTTTTAAAATGCACAAGGAAAACATCCTTGCAGTGCTTCCCCCAGCCTGAGTGTTTCCTCTGGGGAATTTGCTACCCTGTTGGATGTACAAAAAAAGGCTCTTTTTCAGGGGGGGAGAACTGTGGGGGGGCGTCTGGGTTTGTTCTCTGTTCAAGGCCCAAATGACTTGGGTTGAGCTTTCTCAGGGCTTTATGGGAAAAAAGCCATGGCCCACCTTGGCTTTTATGGGAAGAGGAGGAATGTGAATCAAAAATTAAATTCACATAACTTTGTGGGTGGCCTTCCCTGCTATGCAGAATATCTTTGTGTACACTCATGTCTGCCATGACTTTGAGAAAAAGCCCTTTACTTGTATGGCAACAAACTCATAAGTCAGAGTGTTTACGTTCCCGAGCACTATATCATATTTCCCGACAGAGTTAATGAAACAAATTAAGCAAAAGTCCACGCGGATTCCTGCGTTCACAGAAAACTTTGCAGAATTCTCGCAGCTCCTGGTTGTGGTGGTGGCTGAGCGTGCTGAGCCCTATTTTCCATTTGCTAAAAAATCATAATCTGACCGGCCTCGTCTTGGCTTTTTTTATGGTGAGGAATGGAGGATTAGGTTAAAATACTCTTTAAAAATACATCCCACTTCTTTCAGCTGCTCCAAAGTCGGTTTCCAGAGCGACCCAAAGGATTGGTCAGCTTCATGGGGACCTGACATGTGTTTAAAGTTAAGAAAATGATTGATGACAGGGTACTTGGAACACACATTTTCCTGACTTGGGGCGTCGGGCAAACGAATCACTAAATCAATTCAATGAGAAAGCTGCAAAAGCATAAATATACAAGTGTTTGCCATGTTGGGTTATTAATGTGGTGTCCTCCAAAGAGGTATCGTCAGGTCTCAGGGACGCCAGGGAAATGTGTGCAGCAGGGCTCATTCACAGGAAACAGGGCTGCACTTCTTCACTTATTTTATATTTCTGATTCGTTTTGAGACGTAAAAACAATGAAGTATCCAGATCTGCACCTAAAGAAAAAGGTTTTTACGAAATACAAGTGGACCTTGACTTTCAAACTGGTTTTTCACACCCATTTTAATGCAGCTTTAGACTGGTTACATATTCACTTTTTGAGGCAAGGCATGGCAGAAGACATTTCAACATACAAATGGGAAAATGCTGCTCAGGAGACACTTCCACGTTTACCTAACCATCCTCCTGCAGCCAAAACTTTCTTCAGGAAGGGGCCTCAGGAGGTTCCTCTCCCTTGAAGTCCTGTTGACTGCAGATATGAGTAACCAACCCCAGAGTGTAAGGCCAGTTCAGAAACCGGCCTTTTACTATCAAAATTCTTTAGTTTTTCATTGATGAGTTTCATATTCTTGCAAATCTCCTACAGTGTAAAAATATTCAAGATTAAAACTGTGTGTAAATTAAGACTATGCCATAAATTGTGTATATAGACTATGATTAATATGCTGTGCTATTCTTAAATAAATCATGGTTGAGATAAAATGAAAGTTGAATGTTTGGATCTTAAAATACAGATTTTCAACGATGTCTTGCCCCAGCTTTCTGTTGATATTTTTTTATATGTATTCATGACATAATTTTGTTAGTAAAAGTTGAATTTTGCCACATAGCTAGTCTTTCTCCAAATTCTCCAGTCTTTGTCTAGCAAAAAATTACCACTCGGCTGAAAATTACTGAAAACACTGACCAGTATAAAATGACAGGAATATCATGTCTTTTAAAAATGTTCCTCCAAAATCACCCTGCATCTCACAAAAAAAGAAACAATTGGGTTCTGAACTATGCGTAGTTCTAAAGGCTTACTCTCAATCATCCGTTTTTAGAAATACAGAACAATTCCTCCAGCTTTTTAAATAGCTGAGACTTAATATGCCATAAAAACATACTGTAAATATTTCTGTTGCTGGAATGGTGTCTCTGTTACCACAAGGAGTTGCTAGGATATTATCTGTGTCAGGAAGTTTGTTGTGCCTTCATAAAGGAAAACTAACAGTCATTTTGATGCATTATGCAAATAATATCCTGTTTTCTCAACAGATTCCTTTGCAGCAATCAAAAAAAACCAGCTCCCAGCCTCTGAGCAGATTTCTGTCCTCTGCTGTCATCTTCCCTTCAAGGAACAATTCCATTTTTCCTACAGTGATTACAGTAGCAAATAAACCTGCACCTAATTGAATTTAGTGCTCGAGATCACACTGCAGACACATTTCAGAAAGCCTTTGTGAACTCAGAAACAGAAAAAATGTTCAAAGTGTTTAAAATAAATCGGCTTTGTCACCAAAATTATATTTAGAAATGACAGCTTAACTGACCCTTCTGTTTCACTGATGGCTATCAAGTGTGACGTGTTTAATAGAGGTGTACAGTGATGAAGTTCATCACTGGAAAAGAGAAATTTGGTTGCAAAACTTTTCTGGCCCCCGTGTTTCTGACACCTTAGAAGAACCTGTGATAGAGTTAAACATTATTATAATAAAAAGAGGAAGTTGTTTTCTCTCTAAGACACATAATTTATGCTTGACTTGTCTTTGAAGTTCCCAAGGTGGTTTGGGTTTTGTCGGGTTTTTTTTAATACCTGCAGGAAATCCCTTCAGTCTCTCTTGACTCTTGGCGAGCCACAAGTTTGCTGTGCTGAGTTTGGGCTTTGCCACTTATTTAGGTATTATTTTAAAGGGTCTTTTAAAATTCCTCCCTCATTCCTGTCCATTATTTTGTTCTTTGTTTGAACAAGGGCTGAATGGAGGTTAAGGCCTCCAAATTACGGCTACAGTTCCTTGTCAGAGGAAACAGTTTCGCTGGTCGTTGATTAAATGCGTAGGATATAAACTGTAGGCCCAAAACCCAACCCAGTGTACTTCAATTTTTTGAAGCAAGCCTTTAAACTCGTGTTAATTGTTTGCCTTGCTTGGTGGTGGTCAGAAGCAAAGGCTCCGAGCTGCACAAGAACATTCAGTGTCCTGTTTCTGACCCAGCAGGGCGAGGAAATGTCAATATGATGAGAAGGTCTCGGGAGATCTGCAGTGTGAGTTCCAGGGAGAAGTTATTCAAACAAGCACGGAGTGGATTTTGCGCAATCTGTTTCGGTTTGACTCGTTACTGATTCGGGGTTTTTGGTGGCCATCGAAAAACTGAAAGGATGAAAGGAGGTGTTTTCCTGAGAAAATCGAAATGGAACCTATGGTAAACCTGGCTTTATCCAGCACTGGGTTTAAGGTTGATCAACAGCACAGTGGACTCATATTTGTTCTCTAGACAAAGGGAGCTATGAAGAGGAATTAGACATCTTCGTAAGACTTTATTCTTAACTATTTTTCTTAACTATTTCTAACTTTTCCTAGCAAGCTAGGAAAAAAATTCCTGTATCCAAATATATGTCCTAAATGGTTTTCAGTTTAATGTCAGGTGTAGAAAATTATTCCCACGTTTTGGCAATATATGAATAATATTGATGGGCAAATCAGAATTATTTGGGTTTTAAAGGCACTGCACAGGACCTGCTTCAGCAATGAAATAAAGTTAAGAGTGAAAAAGAGAGAAGTTAATTATTCCATCAAAGGAAAACCACTCTCGGTGTATTTGGCATTTATATCACTGATATATTTACAATAAAGTTGAGTATGAAGTATTTATTTTAAAATATGCATAGGAATAAGGGTGGAACTCTGAAGCACTCACAGGTCTACAAATCTATTTTTCTTCTCTTCGACAACTGTCTAAAATTTCAGTGAGGTGGTAGCAGGATTGGATAAAATATACATACTGCTGTCTGTAGACAAAATATTGAATCACAGACAGGGAAATGAAGCATAAAAATAGGTATTTACTATAATTCAGATGGAAAAACAGTTCACATTTGTAAAGCAGTTTGAACAGTACAAATGACAACACCATTACTGTAGCACAGTTCACACAGCATATAACTAATTTTAGCTGAGAATATTACAGACAGCTATGATTGTCTGAGCCTAAAGGTTTTTAATGAACTCATTTAAGTTGAAGAGTTTGAGAACAGAATGTATTTTGAAGGATTGAAGTGAAGCAATGACAACATCATGCTGATTATGATTTTCAGGGAGTTTAAGCATTTCATCACTGCTAATTCCCACACAGCCTCACCCATTACTTTTAGGTAAGTGGCCTACTTTTCATTATGTAAGGAACGAAAAAGAGAGGAAAAACTTGGGGTTTTCTTCAGCTCTCCTGACAAATCGAGGTGCATTTCAGCTGTTCACCATTTAGCTGCTCTCAGCAATTTCTAAATACCAGCCTCCAGCTCTGTCTGCCTGATGTTCGCCTTCTACCAAGACTGCTCAGCTCCTTTATCTTGGTTTAAAATGTGTGAAATCTTAACTTCAATCCTCCCATTTCTCTAAAGGGCTGAAACAAGTGTCCCAGTTCCTGGTGATACCAATTCCCATTAAAACAAAAAGAGAAGCTCAGACATCTGCTGAGGGGTAGAAGGACCTGACTGACCTTTTTGTAGTGGAAGATGTGTTGATCCTTTCTGAAAATGAGAATCCACTTGGAGAGCAAAGAGTGTCAGCAAAAACTTGCTTTGTTTTGGTACAGTGTCTGCAGCACAGTGAGAAGGACTGCAGCTCATCATCAGATTAGAAAATTTCCAAAACACAGTTACGTGCAGTCTTTTTAAATTAAGTGGATACACATTCTCATTTCCTTAGGGAAATGCACTTAAAAGGAGGTCTCTTTGCAGTGGGAAGAGAAGGGCAATTTTTAAGGGACAGAAGAAGGAGAAGAGGGAACAACACCTGCCACCTAAGCTTCAAACTGAATTTTCCTGTGTAGCAGTTTGCTGTTAGGTTTGTTGAATCCCAAGTTTCTGCTTTCGAGCAAAGGCACTGACGGTGGGGTAAAAACTTCTGTGTTTATGGGGTGATTTGAAAACAGACACGATGCCAGGACCTCCTTCTGCCCCCGCTGGTACGTGCATAACAATGCTGGTGTCAGCTTTAGGAGTGAACAGGGACTAAACCCAGGAATCGATTCCTGGGCAGCAGTTCTGCCAACATTTTAACTTCAGTACAGAATCCAGGTTGATAATTGTATCTGCAATGGATCTAAAGTGAAAATCTGAGCAGTGTAAAGTTCTGAGAGCAAAATACTACAAAAAGATTCAGTTTATGTAATTTCCCAATTTCTCCCTGACTAAAGAGGCAGACTTTCAAAAAAAAAAAAAAAGTTTAGAAGCATTGGTGAACCTCACAAACTACCTGAATTAAGTTTTGAATTCCAAAGCTGGCTTGTCTTCCAGGCTTGGGAAAAAAAATCAGTCCAACTGGGGGAGACACAGAAAGCAAGCAGAACTGCTTGTTTTGAGCCCCGTTTTCCCGAGTCCTTATCCAAAGCACCTACCTAGTGCCCAATTCATTTTTCGAAATCAAGAATAGTTTTATTGAAAGATGGCAGTGATGATGCCCAAACAAGATTGGTGTTTCTGAGAAGGTTCAGTCTAAGCAGACCAAGAATAGAGAAAGATACAGGCACAGAGAGATAGTAAAGGTCATACATTACGTGAATAACAGGAATTGGGTCCTCTGAGTACTACTACCCCTCTGTCTTTTTATTTTCCTGCAGCTTTTGCTGTACTTTTGGGATTCCTTGGAGAATCACGACATGGAAACTCCCATGGACCAGCACTTTGAGGCGAGCAAAAGAATCTTGGGTATCCTGAGTACGAAAAGGGCCGGGTTTCTTACGGTTTCATTCTGAATACTGACCATATTCTACAGCCACTTCCTACCAGTTTGATTACTTTAATTCAGCCTATTTATACTGCAGAGCAACTCCTTCATATGCACTGTTTTCTGAAACCTGGGTGTTTTCAAAGCACAGCTCATCTTACGTGACAGAAGTCCCAAAAACTTATATTTTAATGTCCTTGGTTGAAGGCCTTACAATAGGTCAGTTAAGCTTGTAGCTTGCCTTGACTTTAGAAATGCTCCTGGACTTTCAAGAGCAACTCCTAATTATCAGCTGCTGCTAATAACATAAGAAACATCTCTGGCCAGGGTGATACAGAGTCCTCCCCTGGTGCGGTGGAGATCTCCAGCGAGGGTAAAATTCACCTCCTTGCACGTCTCCCCATCTCCTGGTGATTTCCCAAGCAGCTGGGGCCCATCCTAAATGTCACAGCCCTCCAGGCAAAGTGCAGGGAGCACGTCTGGGATGTTGGTCTCTCTCAAGTTCACATGCAGAGCTTGCAAACTTGAGAGGTGTCTTTATGCACATTTTGGGGGTGGAGGGGGGTGTGTTACAAAACGCACTCTGCTGTTCCCACTTGTCCCACCGGTGAGGAGATGAGGGAGCAGGCACATGGCAGGTGTCAGTCCTGTTAAACACTGCTGAAGGGCACCCGGATAAAGCAGCAGTAAATGGGGTGTAGAAATCCATGGAAAAGCTGGAGTTGCACCTCAGAGCCCACCCCACGGTGGATCTCGCCCTTGCCACTGACTCACACTCCCAGGCAGAGGCTCTGCAGTCGGAAAATGAGAAAGGAGAGACCTCAGAAGGAAATGTCAGGGCAGTCATTTTCTCATAGGACTCTTCCTGGCAGCTGGAGACAGCGGCTCTGTGACAACACGTTGGAGTTTTGAAGGGGGATTCCTTCCTTAGAAGGACCATTTCCCTGACCGCGCTCCATCCTGTGGGAAACTCTTACCCTATGACGAGTTCTCCTAAACTAGATGGGATTTATATTTATTCTTAAGTTGTCTTTTATTTCTGGCAACTCCCCCACTGCTGGCTTGACGTCTCAGCAAAGAGACCCTTCAGATTCTCAGAAGCCAGAAATGCTGCTGACAAAACTAATTTGGAACTGTCCTCATCAGCTCCACTCGCTTGATAACGTTTTCTTTCCATTCAGTTATTCCCTTCTCTGCTAATTCTGGAACAGTTTCAGTGCACATAAAAAAATAGTTAAGACCATCTTGCTGGACACACAAAATCCAAATTAAGAGAAGCAAAAACCCGTCTGCTTGACCTGACTGTGTTTCTAGTTCATGAGGTTGGGATTTTGCATGGTAAGACCTAGAGACAGGAGCTGAATAAACCTTGTGAAACAACCCAGATTTGGGGATAAGATTCTGAATGCATGCTGTGAGTTTTGGGGTACCTTGGGTTTGTTTCTGGAAGATTTTAATCACTCCACTAAATTTCAGTCATAATTTATCTCAGCCATGGCTGTAATGTCTCATGTGGCATTGAGCTGCTTGTTATAGGGGTTTTATTTCCCTTCCCCTGCAGAATTTGCAATCTCAGTCTGAGACCTAAGAATGAGCCTGGATTCATTTCTAACTCACAGCTTCACGAGAAGGAACAGACTTGCCAGCTTGCCCAGTGTCCCCAGTGATATTTCTTAATCTCATTAATCCCTGGAACTCTATTAATGTGAAGGGTACTCATGTAATAGACCATTCTGCTGATTATGTGCAGTGTCTGGGGAGATTTTGGATCAATATTTTAGTTTTACTGGTTGTTCCCATTTGGCAGGAACGACGAAGGCTAAAATCTGACTCTCCTAGGTGGAGCGATTCCACACACTGACACTTCTCCAGACATTCCAAACAGAAGCACAGCCTAATATTTTGCTGTATTTCGTTCTCCACTAGACCCGTAAGTCTTCCAGTTTTCACCCCAGGATGAGAATTTGGTGACTCCAGGTGTTAAATTCCTCACCAGACTCTTTAGTTGCATTCAGTACCAGCTACTGGAAAAGCTGACAGAAAATCCAGGGGCCTTTTTTAAAACATGAGGTTTAGTTCTCTCCAGAGCGACCAAGGGTGGGTTAGGTGCTCAGAGTTTAGATTTCAAATTTATTCCAAGAGACAGGTAGTCTGAATGTTTATGTTACAGATGAGTTTTCTCATGCCTGTGAGTAGTAAAGAACAGTTAAAACATGTTAAAAATCATTGAATTCTCCTTTCTACTGCAGTTGAACTTGGAAAAACAATGCTCAATTCTGAATTTTCAAAAAAGTTAAAGAGAGTTGCTGTTTCGTTTTTTAAATCGTTGGGGTTTTTTTGTAACAATCTTGAGTTACTTTTCTGGCAGTGTCAGCACTTACAGGGCCACGTAACATCTAGTATTAAAAACCTCTTGGCAGATTTGATCCCATACCCTCCAAAACCACCCAAAACCGTGAGTTTTAAGGGAAGAGACAGTCTTTCACTTGGCCAGAACATGCCAGAACGTCTCCATTTGGGGTGATCCTGGATCGTCTGTGAGGGGGGAAAAAGGGAGGAAATTCCAGGGCCTTTGTGCAGGAATCTGAAGACTGTGAACTTTCGCCTTTTATAGTGAATTTACACAGGTAGATTCCCCCCCCCTCCAAACTTATTTTGTGCACCTCTGCTTCGAGTGGAACTTGGATGAGCGGAGTCTAATCGGGTAAATTCTCTCTCCTCAGTCTTCCCCAACTTTTTGTTCTGTGTCCCACTTTTTACATGGAAAACATTTAGGATACCCTCATCCAAAGACATTCCTACTTTTTGGCAATTTAGCACCTCTTGGAAGCAGAGTTGCCCCCCAACTCCTGGGCAAGCAGTGGCACGAGGTGGGTGAGATCCACTCCTTCCTCCCAAATAAATGCCATTAATGCGTGGGGAAGGAAGCAAGCTGGTGATTCATGTCTGAGCTTCGTGGGCCAGCACAAAGCTTTCAAATGCTAAGTTTAGGCTAAGATTGCAACAGATAACCAGCCTGGAAGATGGGATGCAGAGCAATGTGAGAATTCAGACACGGACTAGACTTCCAGCCACTGAATATTGCATAATCTGAGATAAATAGAAATCTTTGTTGTGAAGCTTTCAAAAAAAAACCCCTCAGGATGGAATGCTTGTTGAACATAATGCTGCCTAATTTTGACTCTGTCAGCTGTAAAATTCATCTCCTCATTAAAAAAAAAGAAAAAAAAAGTTAAATAAACCAAAGTTTATGGAACATATGTTTGCATTTAAAACTGTTTTGCTGTTCACTCTGAGAGGACTTTGGAGACATGGCCTGTGTTATAATACCACTTCCATTAAACACTGGAAGCTCAGCTTTTTTACAAAAAAATTCGCACAAACATTCTGCTCTTAATCCAAACAGAGGGGTTATGAACTGAACCTTCAAACAGAAACTTTCAATATTTGGCTTCTCGGCTCAGTAGCACCAATCTGGGGTGCCAACTAGCATGCACTGTAATTAATAATTGTTGTAAAAAAAGACCCTAAAGGCAGAATACCCAGTGCATATAGCTTGTCTGCTTTTTTAACCAAATAAGGGAACAGGGCATTTCACTGTTTATAATAGCAACATGAAATACGATGTTTCAAACTGTTAAAGAAAACACTTTTAAACTTTTCCTGCCCATTTCCAAGTTTCTTCAACTTCTAAAAAGAATTTTTTAAAAAAATAACAAAACTGGCTACAACTCTCTGGCAGATTTATAGAAACCTCAGCGTTTCACTTTTCAAAACACTTTAACAAAGCTCCAGAGATGAACAACATATCACCCAAGTTCTGGCAGCTCTGCAGGGATTGTACACACAGTTCCCAAAGAGTAAACACGCAAAAATCAATTCCAGGGAATGACAGAAAGCGGAACTAATTAAAGACTCCAAAGCAAAAGAGATCATTTTCTAAGACAAACACTTCAATATTTATCACACAAGTGAAGCTGGTGCTACAGTGAGTCTGGTGGTATTCATAAACATACATCTGGCACAATAACGTGTTGGTAATTATAAAATGAACGCTAATAAAATACGTATAAATACTTAAACCCGACACTAGGCAAAGCCTCTTATCAAAGCTTAAACATTAGACTGCCTGACAGCATCCTAAAGTTTTTTAATGATTTGTTACTATCCCCACTTACCACTAAAACTTCTGACTTAGCCAGAGCTGCTTTTGATCACGCCAGTGAAAGGAGACGGATTCAAACCACGAAGTCCTCATCACCCATCTCTCTTCCCTACATTTTTATCACCCTGCAAGCCCAGGAGCTGTGGAACAGAGCTCCCTCGGGCTCTCCTGCTGGTGATGCCATTCCCACCCAGTGCTGATTACCCCTTCACCCTGCTGGAGGCTTTCTTGGCACCAGAGCCAGGCCAAAGCAGAGGAAACACATCCCCAGGATTTTATTCCCTGCTTCTAGTCTGTGTTGTGTTCTGAACTGAAACTTTGAGTCAGCGGGTGCTCACTCCCCAGGAACAAGGGCAGTGGAGCGCAGTTAGGAGCAAAGGAGGTCTTCCTCCACCCCTCACCAGAAATGTGAGAGCTATTACAATTCTCCCAGCTTTGCAAGGCACAGGGTGATGCTGGTACAGCTCTGCCAGATGAGGTTTTTCTGAGTGTTTGCTGCTCAATAGCAGCACAGCCACGCTCTCCCAGAGCACTGAAGCCACTGCTGACACCTCCCTGTTTTCACAGCCAGGTTCTTTTAAGGCAAGGAGTGCACGTTTATCTGTGCTTTGTTTTGTTTCTAGCACGGTGTGTCACTGAGGCACAGCCACCTGAGGAGGAGGCAGCTCTTTCCTCTGTCACTGGAAATGGTCTTCAGTGTGCTGGTGCCAAGTGGGAGGAAGTGGGGAGAAGGGATGGATGTAAGAATGGGTACGAGTCCCGTGAGCTCTGTGCACTCCTCCACTCAGGTCAGTCACACTTTTCTGATTCCCTGGTGTATTTTATTATCTAGCATGTCCGAGGTTTCTAGCTGCTTCTGGGTTTTGCATGTATCAAATGCATTCAGGAAACACTAATTCCTTTTAAAGGACAGCTCCAGAGCTGAGGGATAAAATTCAGCTTTGCAGATCAAAGCTCCTTTTCCTCCTCAATACAAATTGAGTATTGCAAAATGAAGGGGAAATCTGCAGCACACCTGCCCAGCACAGAAAAGAAACAGCACCACAGCTCGAAAGCTTTAATCTTGAACCTGAGTTTTGCAGTTTGGAAAGGTTTAGGTACAATTTCTTCCTATTTTTTCTTATTGTCTTGGGTGGAAATTTAAATGTAACAGCAAGAAAGCCAGGTTGCATTCATCATTTGACTTTATTTCTACTTGGTTGGTTAGTAAGAGAATTTCCTGTCAGCAGGAAAGTCCTGTGCTTTGGAAAGAACACTTTATTTCATACTGTTTGAAACACTATATGCCGTAGTTGACAGAGTGAATGAAATAAAGTTCAGGAAGTTTTCGTTGCTGCCTGAAAGGAAATTTTATCAGACCTGACATTCACGATGTTAGAAGTTTCAATATTCACAAAGGGCCATGTTTTAACTTTCTGTGACGGATTCCAGTTCAGGCTGCAGTGCCATATCCAGCAGCATGGTTATTCAGGATTTTATAAGTAACTCTCCCCCTTTTCCAAGCTGCCTCCTGCTCTGGGCCATCACTAACACCAGTGTCATCACTGAGAGATTGTTTGAGGAACTGGCTCAACAAAACCCCAAATCTTCTTTTCCTTTTCTTTCCTCATTCAGACAAGTTCCCTGGGTTGTTTCTCACAGGCTTCCAGAACCACAGCTCAGAGGAAGGAGTGAGTGCAGCAATAAAAGGCCCAGCACATACAGGGAGAGGGATGGGTTGAGCCAGTGTTGGCACCAAAAGTTGTTCGTGTGGAGCCACAATCGCTGCCTAATTTCATCATCAAGTATGATAATGAAAACCACCTTGTTTCCTTAAATCAGCGATTCCAAATCCCCAGAGATTTGATTCCTGTGTCTGAGGGAGATGTGTGAAGTACAGTGGGCGGGTAAGGAACAGGCATTTGGTGTGAAGGTTGAAAATCCCAGGACGGCTTTTGCAATGACTGAGGCTGCTCTGGTGTCCTTGGAGAGCTCCCCTGGTGCTGTGCCGTGTTTGGATCCACGGCAGGGAGGGATGCTGCACTCATGGTTGATGTAGGCCACCTATCAGAGGCATCCCAGCACTACTGGGCAGATATCTGTAGCTGAAAGAGGGAAAGGTGACAAACAAAAGGAAGGCAAAAAAAAAAATTAAATGCATTTATATGAGGGGAAAAAAGAGGACCCAAACCCGAACACGGTTGCAGGAATAATGACTCCCAAAAAGTAAGCAAAGCACGCTGAAGAGCTGAACAAAAGCATCAGGTTTTGATGCTCAGTTTTAGTGAGGGAGCAGATTGTTGAACGCCCCAGCAGCGTCAGACAGGAGCAGCTCTGCTTGAAGGGATGTTGTGCAGCTCAGCACAAGCGGAACTCCAGCTCCTGCACGTGCAGGAATTAAGGCTGCAACCAACACACTCACACAGAAATGCCTGCATCAAAAACGTGCTTGGAGACCTGGGGCATAATGCAGGCAGAACCTCTGGTATTTTTGAAATTAAGTGAAAAGAGACAAAAATTTGGATTAGGCAACAGCTGGACACTCTGAAACGAACGTGCTCCTCACCTCTACTCCACCCCAACACCAATTTAAGGTCAAGTGACTGAATAAAAAGCCCCTCACACACCTACAAACTTCATTAAGTCAGAGACTCCCCTGATTTCAAGGGCTGGTGAGTGCAGTGGAAGCCCTAATGTCGAGGCTGGAAAAGCCAGGCTTTGGTCTCAAGTTTGAGAAGATTTTTTTTCCCTCCTAGCTGGGTCTGTTGCCAGCAATGCACAAGGTAAACATTTACACACAAGAATAAAGCACAGACAAGTTCGCTGACTCATTTTCACAGGAAAGGTAACAGTGTGAAAAGGGTTCACATCTCTTGACTCCTTTCTTCTGTGTTTTATCCACAAATCCACTTTTGAGTCGTGGCATCCTTCTGAGTTTGTGATGAATTTAAAAAACACATCACATCTTTTATATATATAGATACAGATCTAGATCTAGATATATAGATATATAGATATATAGATATATAGATATATAGATATATAGATATATAGATATATAGATATATAGATATATAGATATATAGATATATAGATATATAGATAGAGATACAGATATAGATATATTTACAAAGCCCAAAGGGTTTTCTCATTTTGGAAACCATTTATCAACAGTTCTACCTACATTCAACAGGTAACAAACACAGCAGTGAACAGGGAGCTCACAACCTAGATGGTGATCACAGAGAATGGGAGAAGCAGCTCTGTGCAGGTCCGAACACAGCCAGTTATCAGGAAAATCTCAGCCATGAGATCTGTGTCACTGTAAAACCATTTTCCCAGGTGGAATAACAGAAGCTTGAAACCTTCTTACCTGGACCATCATCTCATGGATGGAACAATCGACCTGTGTACGGTCTTACTACACAGCAAAGACATTTTAATGCCATGCAGGGCTCACCTGGGATTTTTAAGTGAGTCAAAACAGTTTAACACTTGCAAAAAAACAAAAGTATTTCCTCCTTGTGACTGTTACCCACTGGCTTAAGGAACCCACCTAAACGTGCTCTCAGTTAGGGGCGTCTCCCCTGAGACCTCACGTTGACCTGGAAAGTGTTAATTCCTTTGAAAACTCGTTCCACCAATGTTTGTTCAGGCTGGGAAGAGGGAAGGGCTAGATGGATAATTGCCTTGAGAGTTAGGAGGACGTAAAAAAAATCCAGGAGGAACGAGAGCGCGCCTAAGAAAGCAGGAAACTCCTCGGGAGGAAACCTTCAATATCTGAAGTCAAAGAGGAGAAAAAAAGGAAAAGTCAGGAAAAGTTAGGAAGAAAAACACTCTGCCAAAGCCATTCACTGGAGTCCCAGCGGAGCTTTGCTTTCATTCACTGCACTGAAAGGCGGCATTCCTTTGAATCCCGCTCCCTTTCATGAGCAGCAGCGGGAGGATGGATAGCGTGGATCTGCCACCCACCGACCCCACAGCCCGACCCCGGGCCTCGCGCGCGGCTGGAAGAGCTCAGCGGAGACTCAGCAGTTCCAGAGGTGATCCAGCAGTGCTCAGAGGGCCCTTCCCTCACACCACAGCTCTGCTCTGGGATTCACACCCGGCTGGGTCTCCTGCTCAGCCCCTGCACTGGGAAAGTTCCCTTGTTTCGTGTGTGCGCACCCCCGTATTTCAATAGGTGGGGTCACGCTACGTTAAGAGCTTTCATACCTTAATTTACCTATCACAACTTCCTTTCTAGTCAGCTTTATTGTGGAAACACGAATTGATTGAAAAAGGGCTGGAAATTTGAGTAACACAAGCATAACTGGTATTTCTATAGAAAAAAGAATTTAAAAAATCTAACAGTCCTTTGTCTCAGCTTTGCATTTTGGGGGGTGTTTGGCATATTTTAGCTTCAAAGCTGGACTCTTCCTTTATAAAACCATGGACACAGGATTCCACCTTCCTCGAGAACCATCTGTGGTGGGAAATAATCCAAATCCTAGCCAGTAAAAGAAATGAGGCAGCAGAAGATGCACGTGGGAGGGATTAGTTTCCCAGTCCTTTCAGACGAAGGAATGATAAAACATTGCATCGCTTTCCTTTTTCCTTCCTTCGAAATCCGTCTCACTTGACAAGGCTATCAAGAGTTTTAACAGGTCTTTTTCCCATTTATTGCATGGGAACCGTTTTTATCTTGCTCCTCTGGCTTTTTGGTGCCCCCTCGTGTTTAAAAGAACGTGATAAGGATCAATCGCATCTGTGTGGCTTTCAAGACGCGAGATTCCTGGAGAAGCACTTAAATAACTCTGCCTGAGAAAGGTGTGAAAATTGGGGCATAGGGAAAAAAGATACTTTAAAAGCCTTTTTTCGGGATTGAAAACAGAATTTTAGCTTGTAATTTTTCAGGACTGTTTTTTACGTATGTCCAGATGTTCCCAAACCCACTGATAAATTAGGGGTACTTGTGAAGTCTGTAATACGTGCATTTCTAAAAGTATTTTTTAAATATTCAGAAAGAACACTGAGATTTCTTCTCTTTATTCTGTTCAGGTTTAACATCCATAATCAATAATTAAACAATACTCTTTATGATCTGATGGTGAAAGCTATCTGAAGACTTGTTTCCAGGTGCCAGTATTTTAAGGTGTGTGAGTTGTTGGGTGTGCAGGTTGTACATGGGAAAAAGGAGGGAATGAGCCACTGGAATTTCTCCTACTGTGTCACTGGTCCCTTTCAGGCCTTGTGCCAAGTACCTCACCTCGTAGCTGCTCATATCCTCATCCTCAGGGTATGTGCTGGCACCGCCCCATGGGAATTCAAGCTGCTGTTAAGATAAAAGAGTTACGTATTTATACATATAAAAATTATATATACAAAAGAACTTGGTTCTTATCATTGGCATAGCTGACAAAAGAGGCCAAAGAAACATTACAGATATTGAAAGCCCTATGTTTTGAAAGGGAGCATTCAAGAGCTGCTTTTGAAAAGAAATCGCCAGAATCACCAGAGATCTGTGTGAATGTGTCTATTTCCCACCTTGACCCACATAAATGATACACACAGACCTTCCTGAACCCCCTCAAATTCAGTTTTCATCTGTGGCCAGCAAGAGGCTGCTGTGATTCGAGCTCACCTCTGAAAAAGAAAACTCCTTCATGCGGTCCCTCTTGGATGGCAGTCCTGACGAAAATAGCAGCGGAACACCCTTTCTTCTTTTCCTGCACACAGATCTGACAGTCTGGAGGGGAGCTACACAAAAAAAAATGCTCCCATGACAGATTAACTCCTAAGTGGTGCAATTGAAAAGATTTGTTAAGATTCGATGGAGAAGGTGGCATTGGACAGAAGGAATGGCCGGGATGTCACAGATACCCTGACAGGAGGCAACAGCTCATCAGAGGAGTTCGACTTTGGATCAGTCGTGCTGAATAAGACACACACAAGGACATTACAAACCTTTTTCATCACAATTTTTTATCCCATCTAGTCCAGCCCTCCCCTCTTATCACCAAACCTAGCCCACAGCTCCAGGCTTTTGCGGCACCTTGGTTTTGTCACCCCCTCTGGCTTTGCCTGCCTTCCCACCCTGATTTTTCCCGGAGGGAAGAAGCGACCTGGGCTGTGGGATCACACAGGACCCAGTGCTGGCTTTTCAAACGCTGGTGTGTGCTGTGAGTGGTGCGCTTTTATGGCACGTTTGTGTACAGTAACAAATGGTCTGGCTTCGTTAATCCTAATTACCCATCTGGATACAGACAGGCTGCTTATATTTACAGACACCGTGCAGGAAGGTATGTGGTGCTCAGCCTCACCAGGAAACAACCACTGCTGCATTATTTTATTTATATGGATTCAAAGCACAATATAAAGAGGTCTGTATTCTTTCTTGGATCCATGTGATAGTCGAACACATGCACGTGAGGACACAGCCACATTTGATTACCTTGCCAGGACTCAGCTCCTTGCAGGTGATGCTCTGTCGTGCTATCTGTCTCAGAGGGGTGACTGCGTGTTGGAACATCCTTCTTCAGCTTTGTCTCTGTCTCTTCCTTTCAACACCTGTCCTGCAGAAACACAGAGGTCTGAGGCTGAAAGGGTGAACAGTAAGAGCTGTTCCTTTAACCAGCTCACCGCTCTCTCCCAGTTTCTCATGCAGGCCACAGGTATGTGTGCTTTGGAAAATGATGGTGAATCTCTCTGAACCTGCCTCTGACTCAGCCCTGGACTGGATTCTCAGCTCATTGTCCTCCCGTTTCCAGGGAGTCTTCACAGAGGTCCCGACTCAATTCATGATTCACATGTTTAAACCACAAACACCTTGGAGATAAACCGTGGATATTGAAAAAAAACCCAAACAACCAAACACACAAAAAGCTGTGGCCACCAGTTGCAACTGAATATGTGAAAGTACAGAATTCAAACCTGCAGTCCAGTGACAGTCTTATGTGTAATTTCATCAGTAATGTCTCATGGAAAGGCCCTACAATAATCTGTAGGTAATTGCTGTGTGTAGACCACTGAGAGCTGCACTGCAGAAATTCAAATCAGAAAAAGCAGATCTATGAGTGCAATATTATCCAAACATTAGTGCAACAGGTTCTTTGCTGTTGTGCCACCATCTGGTGCTGTTGTAGCTTCAGGTCTGCACTCATTCACAGAAGTACAAATTTGCTGCTTTTTGTGAAGTGTTTCCAGGGAAAGGGAGGCTAGTCTGGGCTCCTGGCTGCTGAGGAGGTGGGATGGACAAGGAGCAAAACCCCGGGGGTTGAGTCCCTGGGTGTGATCCCTGTTATCCTGGCGAGCAGATGGCCTCGTGGATGGGCTGGAAGAACCAGCACCTCCTTTGGGAAGAGCTGTCAAAACTCTGAGCTTTACAGAGTCTAATCTGTGGCTGATAACAAATCTTGAGCTGTTTTATTGGATACTTGCTGATAACGAAGGAGGATATGAAATATTTAGGTCTTGGCATGTGAAAACCATCACTGCTGATGGCAAAACTCCCACCACAGTAAATGAAGTGTTAAAACCCTGTCTCTCAGCGGGCTGCCAGTGCGTGCAGGATGCTGAACCTGCTGCAGAATGACTGTAGCACGTAGGGCTGCAGCCTTCCAGAATCCAAGCCACTTAAAGTATTAACCTGACTCACTGTCAGGGCCTCTTTGTATTTTATAACTAAAAGCTTTGCTGCCTCAGTCATAAATGATGAAACCATTGCAGGTTCGAAACGAAGTTCCAGTAAACACCTGGACTAAATGTGTGTTGAGGGAGATGAGGGAGATGCTGCCTCCTATAAATGCAAAGAGTGGCAAGTGAAGTCACAAGTAAATGCTTCACCCTTTCTTCCTCTTTGTGATTCAAGTGACTAAAGATCTACAGGTAATTTTGGATATATATTTTTTTTTTTTTTTTTTTTTTTACATTCATTGCTTAAGACTAAAGACAGAGATGCAGGTTGTAGCATGCTGGAAAATGGAAACACTGTGGGGCTGATTCTTGCTTTGGACTGTACAACCAAAAAAAAAAAACAAAAAAAAAAAAGAGAAAAATGAAGAAAACCATTGAGAATCATTCTGATTTTTCCTCTCCTGGTTACTTGAAGATTCAGTTCAAGAAGGTAATTGACAGGTGGTGCTGTTAGTCACACAGATCAAAGAGCAGGGAACACACACTGCTGTGTCTGATGGAAATGGCCACGGACCACTTGCCTTGCCCTACAGCAAGAAGTGCTTGGGATTAGGGAAAACCTTTCTGAATGCATGGATAATTTTAAGCACAGCACCAGGATCCCACAGGAGCTGGAGATGGATGATGGCAGCCTCACCAAAAGGAAACTCAGATCAGCAGCAGTTTGGCTTCGGTTCAATCAGCTTTGGGACGGACAGGGGGACTGGATCCAAGAGCAGAGGGTTTAAAAAAATTGGGAGTGGGCTCCGTTTCCTTCCCCGCCCCTCGGGCCGGTGCAGCTGTGCCACGGCTGTCAGAGTTTCCTTCCATGAGCAGCGCGGGGAGAAGCGGGGACCAGCCATGACTCACGCTCTGAGTCAAACCCGCTCCGCGCCGCTTACAGCATCTCCCAAATTCATCTCAGAGGCCTGGCGGGGCTCTCGGGTGGTGTTCCTTTCAACTGCAAGCTGCTCAGGGAAGCAGTGGGAGGTGCCTCCAACTCCTTCTGTAAAACGGCACTCGGAAACTTCGGCAGCATCGATGGGAAAACCCGCGGTGTTCCCCGGGGTCGTGGCTCACAGCAACTGGAGGGAGTATTCCGTGGGGACCTGAGAAAAGGAACAGTCCTGCTCCTCCTGGACATTACTGCTTACAAGAAGTAACATATTTCTCACTGAGCTTTGAAAAATGCTAAATCACAGAATTTTTTTTAAAAAAAAAATTAAAAATAAAGAAGCAGAGACTGCTCAAAGGAGTAATATTCAATAAAAGCATGCACAAAAGTGACTCTGCTTGAACTAAATGAGTTCAAAACAAATAAAATCGACTGTGCTTTTGATGCCTTAGGTTTTAACTCTTATAGTTTTCAAAATCCTGCATTCCCAGTGTGTGACTCTGAGCTGCCTTGCAGCCTGTCAGCTGCTGCTCTCTCATGCTCACACAGACATAACAAAGCCTCTCCAGGCCTGCTCTGCAAGGACACCCAGCCCGTCCCAGGCCCAAAATGTGTAACCCAGCACCTTGAGCAGGGGGGCGAGCTGAGGGGCAGTTCCATCATTAGCTAAAGTTTAATTGGCCAATTTATGCTGATCTGCAAATGGACCAAACCTGTAACAGTGTGAAGAACTCGTGACTCGGGGTCCATCTTGGGTGCAGCCTTTGGCCTGCCCAGGGTGTGCCTCTGAAGGCCTTTCCAATAAATATCCACCTTTATTCCCTTACTCCTGTCTGGTCTCTGTTTCCAGGTTTTCCTCTTTAGGCATCACTTTAGGTGCATGAGCTCTACATAAATGCTAAGTGCTGCAGAGCCAAAAGAAGTCACCATCAATACTCTGAGGGCCACCTCGCCCAGGACCCACCTTCTGTCAGGGGTGAGCAGCATGGAAAGGGGATTAGAAACAGAACATCCTTCCCCACAAATGCCTCTCCAACCATCAGAGCTTTGAGAGCCTGCTAAGCTGAAAATTACAGCAGACTGCTTTGTACAGCAGACACCACTGGAGCTAGTTTTCATAAATATTTCTCATCCCCTTTCAAAAAAAAAAATAAAGCTTCTGGCTTGACTTGTATCTCCTGACAATGTAACAACGTTCTGTATTCCATACATAGTTTTGTTCTATTTGCTATTATATAGCAATTTACTTGATAATCTTATGGTTTCAATGCATTACATGGAAAAAACACTCCTCCTGTTTACTTAATCTTGCCACCTGCTAACTCCTCTGGGCATGCCTTCGTTTTTATATTGTGACTTATCACTCCCTGCTTATCTTTCCCACATTGCCTGTGGTTTTAGCGTTCTCTGGAACCTGATTCTATACAATCTACCCATTTCTTTTCTTGCCTGTGAGCCCATGGCAGGCAGGGAGTGTGCTGTGTGTGGCAGTGAAGGTGAGGAGCAGGGGCTGTGCTGCTGTCACAGCCAGGGCCAGGGCTTGTTTCACCATCATGTGATTGCGTTCACGCTGCTCCGGGTGCCTGCCAGGGATATGGGCCCTTATCTCTGGGTGCCCCAGCTGAGAGCAGAGCCACAGCGGATCCCTGCCTTCACTGAGTGCCCCTCAAAAGTGCAAAAGACTTCGGAAAAATCCTCCAGAGGCACCTCCAAGGCAGAGGGGCGGGTGGGTGGCTGGTTTGCCATTTGGGGTGGTGGGGCTGGTGCCGCACCCAGGCATTTCCTCAGAGCACCCTGAGCACACAGAGCCTTCACTCAGCTCCAAACCACAGGAGCCCAGAGCTGCTTTATTATTGTTAGGAAGGCACACAATCCGTTTCACAGACTGTAAATATTTCCAGCAGGAGCGCTCGCTGTAGGTGCGGATGCCAAGCCCCGCTGTCGCCTTCCTAACTGCTGGGAGAGCGTTTTTGTTTTATTGCGCAGACAGTGGGTGCTCCATCCCCTCGCCATCCTCCTCACAAGTATGTGTTGAGATGGCACGCTGGGTTTATCACAGGCTGAGGAAGAAAACTGGAGCTGGAGTCTCTGCTTCCTGTCATCCCAGCAGCCTGTTTTAGCTCGCGGGGCTCTTGAGAAGACAAATCGCGTTTCCTCTGCGCCTGTCGGAGCCTGAGCGGTCCCACAGCGCAGCTCTGGCACCTCAGGTGAGTGGCCCAGCCCTTGTCAGCCTAATTGCAAAGTCCATATGCCCTTGCAGAGGAGGGAATATCGACAGGTGGAAAGGAATAGTGTGGGGAAGCAGCGCAGGAGGAGGGAGGTCAGGCAGGCTCTGTCCAGCCCCGTGGTTTCCCTGTTACCTTCACAGCAGTTTCCAACAATGGGCTTCTCCAAAGAAGTTAAAGGATGTGCCAGAGCTCATCTAGGGGCGTGGGATGGGAATATGTTGTCCTGCCTCTCAGCACTACTGGGTGGAGCGCAGGTTCCACAGTGCACTGAGACTTCTCCTTTTCCACTCAAATCTGGGCCATGTCAGCCCAGGACCTTCTAAAATAACACCAGGCAATTAATGTATATCAATTTTCAGGACACTAAGACAAATTATTGCTCACTGAGACTTAAACACCTGGAATGAGGCAGTAATGTCAGCTTCACTTTTTTTTTTTCAGGTGTGAAGCTGGAACACAAGCCTAATTCTCAAAATCTGGCTTGTCAGACTAAAACTTCCTAAAACCAGCTATAAAATGATGTCATCAATCAGCTGATCTACCTCTGGCCAGGCTCTCAGCAGGCAGTTACCCCCAGGAAAGGTGGCACTTCAATGATGAAGGCCCTGTGCATACATCCAGGCTGAATTCCCAGCCCAGCTCTATCCAGCAGATGCTCACGGAGCTTGTGGTCATGATGAGACGGGACACTGGAATCCAGCACTATTTCCAGATCTCTCTTTGTGTCTCACATTCGTAAAACAAATATATATGTTGGTCCCGTGCCCACATTTGGGTCTGTCGCAGATCTCCGTCCAAAATAAATTAATTATAGGCAAAGGGAAAGGAGCACGTTCCCAAGTGCCTTTGATCTGGGGGTTAAGGGAGCTGGTGAGGGAGGCTCTGGTGCAACACAATCTACTTGCCCCTTCCCCTGCTAATAATAACCCCAGTGATGCGCACTTTAAAAATAGCCCGATCCATACTGTCTCCAAAACCAGCCCAAAAGTTAAAATGGAGCAAAAAAGATAGGAAATGTGGCCTGAAACCATGGTGACTCGAGGCCTCTGGGGGTTCTGTTTCACGAAGGAAGAGTCCAAGTGCATGAATTCCCTTGTTTATACACTTACCACACTGTGTGTTCTGCTTCTCCTCTCAAACCCCCAACCAGCCCAGGAAAGATGCTTTTCCAGTTTCCCAAAAAACAGCCCCACAGAGATACCTAAGCCATAACCCGCTGCACTTTCAGTAGCAAAAGGGAATTCAGAGTGGAATTAGAACCATGATCTGTAGCCTGTGGGTGAGTGCCACCAGCAAGATGCCACTCAGCAACGTCCCCACAGTTTCCCTGGATGCAAGTGGACCAGGAAGGGCCTGGGTATGACACCTTAGGTTTTAACTTTTGTAGTTTTCAAATCCTGCACTGCCTGGTGTGTAACTCTGAAGTTTCCTGTGGCCTGTCAGCTGCTGCTCTCTCATGCTAAGACACACATAACAAACCTCTCTAGGTTTGCTCTCCAAGGACACCCAGCCCGTCCTAGGCCCAAAATGTGTAACCCAGCACCTTGAGAAGGGAGGGTAAGCTTGGAGAAATTACATCATTAGCTAAAGTTTAATTGGCGAATTTATGCTGATACGCAAATGGACCACACCTATAAAAGTGTGAAGAACTCGTGACTCATCATCCATCTTGGAGTCCTTTTTGGATGTAGCCTTTGGCTCCCCAGGGTGTGCCTTTGAAGGCCTTTCAAATAAATATCCACCTTTATCCCCTTATTCCTGGTCTAGTCTCTGTTTCTCGGTAGCCTCTCAAGGCATCAGGTACAGCAGGAGCACGGCAGTGAGAGGAGCTTGCAAATGTGGGACACTTGGGGGCCGGCAGCCAGAAGCCGGGAAGCCTGCTGAGCCTCTCTGCTTCTGGCAGAGCCCTCGCACACTCCTGGCTTTGCATTTTTGAGGGTTAAGTGCTCGTCTGAGATTACAATTTTAAAAAAAGAGAGAAAACAGTCAGAGAATGGTGCAGATAAGTCTGTATCAGGTTTGCCTGAGTGGGTTTCTGCAGCACAGCACGGGCTCAGGCTGTGACTTCGGAGAAGACCGGGGAATCCCTGTGGGGCACTGAAAAGGGGAATAGCCTGGAATCCTATTCAAAACGCTGTACAAATACTGTAGCCACACAGCGGGAGGTGTGAAAAGCGAGTGCCAGCTGTTCTACACCTCACTTTTCTAAAAAAAAGTTTAAAAAAAATTATTTTTGAGGGCCCAAGTTGGTTGATGTCTACGGTGACGTTTGGAGCATCCTTCCTGGACCAGAGCTGGGAGAAGCAGCTTTCCTGGAAGATGGGCTGCCCCTGTGCCAGCGGGGTGGAGGAGAACCTTGTCCCTGCGTCCCCAGCTGGGAATCTCGTCACCTTTCCCATCGGGGCTGCGAGAAACACGGGGAGTGGCCAGCCTACACTTCGGGCGAAGGGGACCGATCGCGGGGCTTCAACAGCAAACCCAGCCTCGCTTCTCCTTCTCACCTGGGGGGAAAAGCCGGGAAGGTGCGGGAGCTCCTGGAAGGGAAAAAAAGCAGCGGGAAGCGGCGCGGGGCGCAGCGGTCCGGAGGCGAGGGGCGAGCGGCGGCGGGCGCTCCCGCAGCGCAGGGCGCGCTGA
>VXBT01011288.1:485503-496248 GCA_013400235.1 Oriolus oriolus
CGGAGCGTAAAACAGTGTAAAGTCCTTTTAACCTATATTAATATGATAATTAAAAGCTCGTCTAACCGCGGGAAGTCAATCTAATTATGAAAAATTGCCGGAGTACGAAGTATATGTGGCAAATCCTTGAGTGGATGATTGCTGTTAATTCACACTGTGCTGCGGAAGACGAGATAAAAAAAAAAAAAAACCTTACTAAATGAAATGGATCTGTCTGAGGTTGTCAGTAATGTTTTTACAGAACTGACTAAACCGTGTATCTCGGTATCATTAACTAATGTGTGCAGCAAAATAAATTATATATATTGGAAGGGGAAAATACATTCCTTGGCTGAGAAGTTGCAGAATGTTTGGAGCCAAAGAGCAGATCGTTTAAATGGTAGGGGGTGGGAATCTCCTTGGCTTCCCTCTGGAAATAAATCACGGCTCGGTGTCTGTGTGCATGCATGTGCACCCACATGTGCGTTTATATGAAATCTGTGTGTGGAAACCCTTCGTGCGCACGCCTTGGGACACAAATTTTGCAAGTGCTATTTACTGAACGCATTTTTTCTACCAGTTTGGAGACAATAAAACCAGAACCGAGATGCTAACCAGGAACATACTGGAACACTTCTGATTATCCGGCTGAATTGTATACAAATGAAGTAAATTTAGCATGGCACCATTCGTAAATTCCATGCTTTACAATCAAAATTCCAAATCTAGCTGTTTGCTGCTAAGAATAGCGCGGGGAGCCCTTTTCTTTACTCCCTCTTTTTGGATTCCCACGAAAACGGTTATCCTAGAGCCTACTCATTAAATGGCCAAATATTTCACTGGAGTTCAGCCCATTTCTAGAAGAAATGCTGTTTACTCATCAAACCTGGGCTGGTCAGAGTGCTCAGAATTTAAACTTTTTCTGTGATGTCTGACACGAAACAGGTGGGCTTTGTATCTAAGGAGCAGGGGACAGGGTTTCTGCATGACACTGCTTGTCCCACCTTAACTCCTTTCTGGGAATAAGGAGCTCAAACTTTGCACAACTGCAGTGGAAGGCAAGTAGAGAGAGCATGGGAAGCCGAAGTGTTGTGGCAGTACATTAACAGAGATATCAGTAAGAGGACTAAGTGATGAAATGGCACTGGGAGCTACCATTACTCACGGGGCAGGTGGCAATTTATCACCAGGTAATGGCAGCAACAGGGTGGCGAGGGTCCTGAGAAATCGTTTGAGTGGCTTTTTATCTTTGAGAAGCACGGTCTTTTACAGTGACATTATTTAATTTACTGAATCACCCCTTAGCACCATGAACAGCTTCATTGATGAGTTCAAGGAGCAGTTTTGTTCTCGGCAGCGTGTGTTTGTGTTTCTGCTGATAACCTATCCAAAAGAGCTTGTTTGTTAAAGCTGTTTGTAAGACAAAACTCCTGTCTAATGACATAGCAGCATTTGTGGTATAAATTGCTGGAGAGACATGTGGAGACCCATCCTGGACGTTTTTACACTCAGAAAAGTCCTCTTGAAGACAGCAAAGGGAACGTGCTCGTTACAAGGAGTTAGGAAAAAGTTGGGGGCAGTGAGAGGATGATGGAAGACAGGGAAGCAGAAGGGGAACTGTGCTCCCCTAAGCTCTGGGTAAATACTATCTGTTGCCCACATCTAAAGTACTGTTTCACTTATCACTACCAAGGGAAAAAAGTGACCTCAGCACATTATTTTTGGCCCTGTCGGTGGCATGAAAGGACAGGTGTCCTGAGCTACATCTGTGCCCTGAGGAGCCGGGCACCACACTGATGCCTGCCAGCTCATTATGTGCCCACTCCTTCCCTGCGCCCCGGGGTAACGAGTGCATCTGGTGAGGGTAGGGTGAGGGTCAGAACTCTGTGGGTGGGCTCTGGGGCAAGGGAGAGGCACTTTGGCTTCTGAAAGGACCGTGGTGATAGCCTGTCACTGCAGAGAAAATCTTGAAGGCACCGGGACAAGTGCCCGGGGCTAAGCCCAGCTTTAGGGGTCGAGTCTTTACCCCATAACTTTTCAGCAAAGATCCCCTGTGCGAACATCTGCCCCCGTTGGAAACAAATGTCAATACGTCAACGTTGTCAGACCAGCACCCAAAAAAATGAAATGTTCCTTCCCCTCTTCTCTGGAAGACCTTGTTCAATCCAGAGCTGGGAGTCCCAGCACGTCTCCACGGGTTTCTGGTGTGTACTGCCCAGCTTCCCCTGGTAGCGCTGCAGCTCTTTCCATTAACAGTGAAAATGATGGAGCATATTAAGCTAATAATTAATCAGAGATGACAAGGGACTAATAACTGTATTGATTTAATTAGGGCTTCTTTTCCAGCTCTGTAACTTGCAGTCATGCACATCACTGACTTAATATTTTAATTTGTCGTAATAACTTATTAATTCCTGGGGGTGAGCGTGCACGCGGCCGGGGCAGCGGCTCTGACTTTGTGCCGGGCTGCAGGCGTGCGCCACGGGAAGCATTCCTCCGTCCTGCCCCAGGGGACAGCAAGCAGGGCAGCTTGGCAGCCACCGGGAGCTCTGAGAGGGTGTGGAGGCGGTGGGAAACGGGGCACTGCGGAGCCCGGTGTGGTGGATGTGCTGTGGTGGAGCTCCGGGGCCACACGCTGAGGCTGCACGGGTGTGTGACATGAAATATGGGGGGGAAGCAACGTGCCAAAACAGGAGGCAGGCAGCAGAGTAGCCCTGGGAAGCAACAGCGTTTGTTGGCATCGGGAAGGGAAAAATGTCCCTTTTGACTCGAATTGCACCCTTTGGGTTCTGGCAGTCTTGAGGAAAGGAAGCGCTTGGGGACGTGCTGTGGTTGGAAAATAAGGCTCACTTTTAATTAGGATCACTTTGGGGAGAGGAAGAAAGGAAGGGGCTGTGACAGGCATGAAAAAGCTTGTGGACTTTACTGTGTGAAAGGCTGATGGATGCCAAGTTTGGCCCCACCTCCTGTTTTATTGGGGATGCTTGGCACTAACTGGGGCACGTCTGGCATCTTACACAGCTGGTCCTGAGCGAGATCCCCTGGGATACACTCCTGACCAGAAACCTCTCCAGCAGGAAGGAGCTGTTCCCACTGAGGTCACAGTGCTAAAGAGGTGCTTGTATCGCACTGTACAGCAAGGTCTGTGCCTCCTGGGGAAAGAGAGCCTCCACACAGAGCTCAGCATCCTGCTCCCTGCTGTCCAGGTACTCGCAAATCCTTGCCCTGTGCCCTCGGAAGGCTGGTCCCTCTGCTGTATCCTCATTTGCCACAGAGGGCACTCAGCGCAGGGATGAGATCTGGCAAAGCCAGATCTCCAGGGGAGAGCCTGTCCCAAAGTCCTTGGCAGTGCCAAGATGATGGGAAATTTGAAGCATCTACACTGTCAAAACACGCATTTAGTACGGAATTGTTGGGTCACCCCTGGTCCGGTGAGCTCCAGGAACAGAAGTCACCACTCTCCTCATTTCTTGTGAATGTTTTCAGGGATTCTGAGAGAGCCCCTCTGCTCACAGCCTCGTGTTTTATTGTACAAGCCAAGTTAGCAGCAGTGGGATGAAAGAGCTCTGCCTGATTTCAGAGACTGCAGAAGGTGTTCAGCTGGCATGGGGTTATTCACCCTCCCGACCTCACCCACGTTTGCAGCCAAACTGGAGATTAGGGCAAGACTTGCAGTTCTGTCACAGGTACAAATCCCAAGGGGAGGGGGTTTTACAAATGGCAGATTTTCAGGGGTTGGCAGCTTTGCCGGGGCCCTGTCAGGAGGTTATTTTCAGTGGTGCTAAGTCATCTTGTGCCAGCTGTTAGATCTGAGCAATGCCACTGACACTGCGCGACTTTGCTCGGGGCTTTGAAGAGCACAGAGATAGTGGTGTCTCCATTGTTCCCGCGAGGTAATTTATGGTAAAAGGAGGCCTTTTAGCAGCAACCACAATGCCTGTCTGGCTCGGGAGGCTTGGAATGCACAGGAAGCAGAGCTCCTCGTGCTGGCCTGCATTAGTCACCACGGCTGCGTCCTAGGCGAGCCCGCATGCCCTCCAGGGAAATGGACTCTTTATTTATTTGGTTTGGCCTTTGATTTGTACCCCTCTCTTTCTGAAAGTAGTACTACATCCTGGTGGGAGGGCCAACCCTTCTCCCTGCCCCCTAACCTCCCTGCATCCTTTAGCCTTTCTCTGCAGCAGCTGACCCGTGTCCCCGCTCCGTCCTTGCCTCGCCTTTGTTCCGCGCCTTTGTGCTGCTCCGTGCGTCCTGTGTTCCAGCCTCCTTTGCTCTTCCCAGTGGCTTGTCCCTGCCTCTGCTCTGTGGCTGGCCCACATGCCAGTGTTTGCTGCCTTCTTCAGACTCCCACAGTTCACATTTTTTGAACCTTCTGCTGGCAGTCTGTCCTTCCAGCCATTAGGGAAACTATTTCCAGATTTGAACCGATGGAAAGATAGCAGTAACACCAGACCCAGCACCATTCCTCTTTAGTGTCTCTGCCTGCTTACCTTATCTATGTATCTGATTTATTCTTGGCAGCCCTCTATCTGTGCAAGGACCTGGATGTACATTCTTATTCCTATCAGTGGTATATTAATAATGTATACAATTACTGAGATGGCCTTTCAGACTGCAGCTCCGAAAGGCAGAACCTTTTCTTTTTTTTTTAAACTGACACAAACACCTATGACTTTTTCCACACAACCGTAAATGCTCCGAGGGAGTTTTAAAGCCTGAAATCTGTTATGAAAAAGCCCAAGTGGTTTGCAGGCATTAACTGCTCTTTTCGTACCCTATAAATTATTGAACTTGTATCATGAGTGATACATAACAATCCGAGTTATGTGTTCCTGGCTCCCAGTCCTGCTGGGTTTACCTCTCCCTCTGTTTGTATCCTGATGAGTACATACTAAAACGAGAAAAATCTCTGTTTTCTAAACACATTGCAAAATATTTGGTGCCCCTTGTACATCTTCATTGACGTCAGCTGATATCCTGCTCGCAAAGCAAGCTTGCAACGTGCCACAGGGATCCGTGTGTTGATAAGTAAGGTTTACTGAGAGAAAATGTGTCCAGGGAGAGAGAAGAACTTTTCACAGCATTCAATTAGCGAAGAAAAGGGAAAAGTCTAGCAACTAAATTACATTTTCAGAGCAGACTCAGGACACGCTGTTAAAAATTGAATAGGAAAAGTGAGCAGCTAGTGACTTCAGTGACATCATGGAGGTAAAAGTAATGAACTCTGAATACATTTTAAAACTTTGATTTTCAACGTGATACTGTAAGAGTTTTATAACTTTTCTTAAGAAGTGGAACAAGAGCCAAGGTGGAAGTTTCAGGGCTAAGCATCGTTCAAAGTTTTAGGTTTTTTTACTACTTTGAGGTAAGAATGGTGACAGACACTTGTCCAGAGCAGCATTAACAGTCAGAGAAAAACCTCCAGTGTATTTATGTCTGGCCATTTGCACTGCAGCATCCTGGCTGCCCACGCACCACAAGACGTGTCAACGAGCGTGCCTTGCGATTCTTCCCGGATTTTGGAAGGCAAAGATTCAAAATATGGTGTGACTTTACGCTTGTGGTATGACTGCCCAGAAAAGAAATATCTTCTGCGGGCTGCAGGGGATGGAAGCTTTTGTGCAAATCCCGTTAAATTCATCATGAGTGCGGCGCAGCGCTGTCGGCCTGGAGAGGTTTGCCACTGTTGGATTGGTGTTGTTGTGGCAAACCAGCAAGAGGAGGGGGAGCAAGGGGTGTGTGGGTGTAGGGAGTTCACTGCTGCGTGTTTAAGAGTTGAGCATCCAGCTCCAGATTCAATCGCCTCTTTGGTTTTGATTAGTGTTGGCACGGTCACAGAATCCCAGGGTGGAAAAGGC
This sequence comes from Oriolus oriolus, assembly GCA_013400235.1. NCBI lineage: Eukaryota > Metazoa > Chordata > Aves > Passeriformes > Corvidae > Oriolus > Oriolus oriolus. The sequence continues at coordinate 491,341 of VXBT01011288.1, forward strand.
CTTAAAGATCATCCAATTCCACTCCCTGCCATGGGCAGGGACACCTTCCACTGTCCCAGGTTGCTCCAAGCCCTGTCCAGCCTGGCCTTGGGCACTGCCAGGGATGGGGCAACCAGAGCTTCTCTGGGCACCCTGTGCCAGGGCCTCCCCACCCTCACAGGGAAGAAGTCCTTCCCAATATTCCATCCGAACCTGCCCTCCCTGTCTGAAGCCATTCCCCCTCATCCTGGCACTCCAGGCCCTTGTCCAAAATGCCTCTCCAGCTCTCCTGGAGCCCCTTTAGGCAGTGGAAGGGGCTCTAAGGTCTCCCCAAAGCCTTCTCTTCTCCAGAGTGAACACCCCCAGCTCTCCCAGCCTGGCTCCATAGATGCCTCCAGCCCTTGGAGCATCTCCATGGCCTCCTCTGGGCTCGCTCCAGCATGTCCACATCCTTTCCATGTTGGGCCCCCAGAGCAGAGGGGCTGAATCCCCTCCCTCACCCTGCTGGCCACGCTGTTTTTGTGGCGCCCCAGGACACATTTGGCTTTTCGGGCTGCCAGCACACCTTGACTGCTCACATGGAGCTTCTCATCAGCCAGCAGCCCCGAGTCCTCCTCCTCAGGGCTGCTCTCAGTCCATCCTCTGCCCAGCCTGTATCTTGGGGTTGCCCCAGCCGAGGTGCAGGACCTTGGTCAGTCCATCTGGAGAAGGCAATCCGGACCTTGGGACATTTTCCCCAGTGTTTAACCCGGCATGGGCACTGCTGATGGAAGGTGTGTGACAGCAGTTTGGGGTGTACCAGCTGGTACCACGGTGCGTCTGGAGGGAGGAATCAGCTGTAGGGCCACTGGAAGGGGGAGCCCCAGCAGCTGCAGGCTGTGTGGTTGGTGAGAGCACCCTTTCCCGCTGGTGGAAACGACTCCGGTACTGTCTGTATCCCATGTTCCTGGCACGGAGTCTGGGACTGGTCTAAAGAAGGCAAATGCTTCTCTGTGTGTAGTCTGAACGCTGGTATGTGGTCAGCAAACCCCGTCCAGATGCTTGTATCGCGCTGCAAACTTTTGAACGTTCTTCTCCTGATGAATGGCAAGAGCAGGGTTCTAAAAATAAATTAATGGTTTTCCCTTTTTTACTTCCTGTGACTTAATATACTTTATTTATCTATATAGCTACTAGTCATCATCATTCTTCAGCTCACAAGAGTATAAACAGAAATGAGCCTGAGTCACAAAGTAAGGATGTGGAGCCAGGCTTTTTCCAGGATTTTCGCCAGGTGTAGGAGTTGCAGCTCTGGGGTCAGTGAGGGAAAGGGCTGGCTCGGGGGTTGTGCCTCAGGGCACGGGGGTTGTGCCTCAGGGGTCTCGCTGACGCCTTTTCCTGGTCTTAAAATTAAGAGATAAACACGGTTAAGAGGGAAAAAGGGTTTTACCTCGGTGTTTATTGAAGGATCCTCAGGGGCACCAATTGCCCAGGGAGGGACTCCAGCGAGACCCCTCAGCGAGGAACCTTCCCCTGGCTGGGCCTGGCTTTGTTTACAGAATGTGTTCTGGAGAGGCCCTCGGGGTCTGGGGTTTCCAGGGTGTTTGGGCTCTTGGCTTAACGGGATATTGGGTGTGAGGGAAGGGATCAAACTTAAAGAGTTATAACTGTGTGGGCTAAAAGCACTAAGAACACATAAAAGAGTGTATAAAAGGGGTGTAAAAGAAAAAGCAAAAAATCATCATGGCATCATCACACATGACATAGGCAGCAAGGAGGGGAAAGCTGCTTGCTGCATCTGCCTCCAACGTGGTAAGGCCTTGCAGCTCTGTGCAAAGAGTTAACAAAAAAATAATCATTGGAAGTGGAATTCTTAAAGGTTAGTTTATCACTGAAGTAATAAAAGTGAGTTTCCAGTCAATTATTCCTCTCACATTATCCCTACAGTTCATCAGACCAACATCCAAAGCAACACTTAACTTTCTTTTGATCAGCTCGAGCAAGGTATGTTCACAAATTTAGTCTCCTACAGCATACAGTCAGTTCATCATGCTGCTGCCCCAAACCAACCATCGATTTGAATCAAACAGATCTGAAAATAAATGACTGTTATCAGGCATTTTAGGTAGAGGACTCCTTTGGGGTGATTCCCTGCTGAAATGTAAGGCTGCCGCTGTACAACGGTAGCAGAAGATGCTGTGATTCTGTTCACTCCTTAAAAGTGGCGAGTAATCTAAGCTAAAACATGCTGAGCACCATTTTCTTTGCCAGGATATACCTTGGAAGTACCTCTCTTGTGGCAAAGAATAATGAAGAGCGAGTGTCCACATACTCAATTTTTTTTAAAATCAGCATGACTGGTTGTGCAGAGGGTGTGAACTGAGTAATCCTTAACTTTGATTTCAAGGGTTCTGGGGCTGTGGGTATCAGCTCTGAACGAGCAGGGCTGTGTTTGCAGGCTCCCTCAATTTGTCTTCTGGGGTATAGAACTGACATCGACAGGGACACAGAATTGAAATGTAATTTCATCTTTACATCTTTATTGCTGTCAATAATCCATTTGCCAGGAAGCTGAGACCAGCTAAAGGCATGGAGAGCAGCTTGAGGTACGCTGCCAGGACACACTTCAGCTAACAGAGACAGCTCTTCCTGCACCACAGATTTCAAATTCAGTCGTTTTGGAGAAGTATTTGACTTCATGTGCCCTGGGGTGTTAGGTGATGTTTGGACTCTTGGAACAGGAACAGATCCTGTTTCTGAACAGTTGTACTCAGGGATACACAGGTGATCCTCCTTTAACTCCCAGGCTGAGAGGCAAAGGCTGAACACCAAAATCGTGTCCCAGCCCTTTTGTACGTGCTTTAGAAGGTATTTCTGTATCCACAGATCTTGGAGGACTCCTCAAATTTTAGGGACACATCATCAGAGCCCATCACTCCATTTGCATTGCATTCAAGTTGCAGAACTTCTGGCGTACGACAAGAATGAATATGCTGAACTTAAGGGTTTGACAGGCGACAGAAAGCAAGAACTGTCATTTCAGTTCACTTGAAATGGATTCAGCTGAGAGGAGAGAACACTTGCCCAGGGTAAGACCCTGTGCACTGTGTAGGTGAGGGTGGAAGAAGCAGAGTGCTGCGTGTCTGCCCCAGGTTACTCAGGGTAAAATTGTCCTGGGTGCTCCTTAGTTCAGAACTGGAGTTCGAGTTATCCAGCCGTGCTTGTTCACCCTGCTGCTTACTTTGTAGGGGACTGATGAGTGCCATCACACTGTAAAAATTAAATACCTTATTTTTTTAAATTGGCAGCTGATCATTTTCTTTTGAGAACGAGTCTTCTCTCTCAAACATGCTGAGAACGATGACAAGTCGTTGGCTGCAAGAGAAATGGTGCTCACCGGCACCGTTCCTACAGTGCCGTAATGACTTGTCTCTTGTGTGTTGTGATAAAGGATTTTGGATTAATCTTAACCATTTAAGCCCATCTAACAATATAAATGAATAGTTGGGTAATGAAAACCAGAGACCATCTACTAATTATCAGAGGAAGAGCAGAAAGAGGTTTTGGTTTAGATTTTAAACTTCGTTGCATACCAGAGGCATAGAAATCAAATCTAAGCCTTTTAAAGCTAATAGTTTCTAAATGGCAGATGAATTAATTTAATTTTTAAAGCTTCTCTTTGTAGCATCCTGCTAAGAAGCTCTCAGTCAAAAGAACCAGATTATTGTTTCCAAAACAAGATCTTTGTTGCCTTGATAATATAAATTCATGAAAGCTTTCCTTTTTCTCTCTTTTGAGTACATTTTCTCAGAATAGCTCCTGGGGGCTGTGTCCTGCAATTCCCTGTGCCCTCTGGCCCTCATCCAAAGAAGCACTTAAGTGTACAAATAGCCCTGGTTTTGGTGGCAAGTGGGCCGCTGAGCAGGAGACCCTCCCGTGTGTCCCGACAGCTTCTTTGCCTCTGTGTCCAGGGGAAATCTGCAGCAGCTTCCCACCTTCCACAGCACTTCCTCCGCCCGGCACGAGCAGCATTTCCCAGCACAGCCCTGCCCCTTCATTTCTGCATCTGTGTAAGGGGTTTTAAGGATTATCTGGTTGAAGTGGAAGACCTCTGCCTTTCGGGGATCTTCTCATGAGCTCTGCTCCAGTGGAGGCTTTGCCATCCAGTTTGGAAGCGATGTCTAATGCTGATGCCATGATGATATTTTGCTTTTTCTTTTATATTCCTTTTGTACACTCTTTTATACAGCTTTTATGTGTTCTTAGTGCTTTTAGCCCACACAGTTATAATTCTTTAAGTTTGATCCCTTCCCTCAGACCCAATATCCCGTTAAGCCAAGAGCCCAAACACCCTGGAAACCCCAGACCCCGAGGGCCTCTCCAGAGCACATTCTGTAAACAAAGCCAGGCCCAGCCAGGGGAAGGTTCCTCGCTGAGGGGTCTGGCTGGAGTCCCTCCCTGGGCAATCTTTGATAGATGTGCTAATTAGCAAGGCCTATAATTGCACACATCCACATCATATCATGGGTGGCCATTTTCTCCAGTGGGCATTTCAGGGTGCATTTCGATGTGCATTTCGGCGCACGTGAGGGTCCTTAAATAAATACCAAGGTAAAACCCTTTCTCTTCTTAAACTATAAACCCTGTTTATTTCTCTTAATTTTAAGACCAGGAAAATGCATCAATGGTAGTTGAAGATTTCAGCCCCTCACCAGTCACAGCACTAAATCTTTGAAGCAAAATCCGGTTGCAGCAGTTCCTGGGAGCTCGTGATTGATTTCAGTCCAGCAATTACTCAGTATTGACTGACTTGAGCGTGCTTTCCGTCAGGAGCGGAGTTGTTTGCGGGAAGTTTCGTGTTTTTCCTGTGACAAATGAACCCTATAAACATTTTTCAACTTCAATGTGAACAACTTGATGTCAAAAAAAAAAAAAAAAAAAAAAAAAATT
>VXBT01011288.1:499903-519281 GCA_013400235.1 Oriolus oriolus
TTGGTATTTCCCCTTTTCCACACAAAAACCCCAGTAGTGCCCCAGCTATTTGTTAAGTTTGGGGATGTGGGGTAGGCAGCTGGTTGTATTTGGGAAGGAAGCAATGGATGCAGAGAGCAGCTGGATGCTGATGGAGTGTCAGTTCCTTGGATGTAGGAGGTGTGCCCCCCTCTCCCATCCCTCTGCCACGTGCTGTGCCCAGGAACGTAAGAGGAGCTCTTGGGACCCATGTGGGAGCATCAGGGCGGTCCAGAGAGGCTGCACCTGGGGGGAAAACGATCTTTTTTTGAAGCTGTTGAAAGAGGGTGAATCTGGGTGATCTCTCTTTTCCAGCTTCTCTTCTGACACAGCCTGTTTTGTTTTTACATCTGTGGCACGATCAATAGATCATTTTTATTTGGGGAATATTTACTCACCCCGTTTGAAGGGCGCAGAAATTCGCTGTGGGAAACCAGCACATTCCTACAGGCTGGATCTCCAGGCTGCCTGCAGGCATGTCTGAGGAGGGGGCAAGGAGTCTGAGCCTGAGCAGAGGGAGGATAACCTAGCCCTGAAGAGTTTTCTTTCACATCCCTAACTTCTGCGTTCCACGCTGGTTGGCAAAGTGTGGTTTGAGAGGTTGTTTTTGTAAAACGTGGGTGCAAGTCCATCCTGAATCCAGTATGCTCTGCTCCAGCTGGTGTCTTGGAGTGAGAGTTTGTAAAAAATCTGTGTGAACAAGGGTTTCACTTTGCATTTTCTGTGTTTTAGTGGTGATGTACAGCAGTGTGAGATGGGATCGAGGAACTCTGTCAAAAAAAAGAGGAAAAGACCCACCTTGCCTCACTGAATCGATCCAGCAAAATGATGAACTTGGCCCACGAGGGTCATAACTGCAGCGTTTCTGAGCCCTTGCGCCAACAAAGTGCTTTGCTTTCTGTTGTGTGTGGTTTCAGAAGCAGGGACCTTACAGCAACACCACCTTTAGCTCATTAGGAGGTCTTGCCCCATCCTCAGCATTCTCTTGCTGAAACACCTGATCAGTCATTTATTGATTGAGTCTGCTGTGTGCAGCCTTCACTGTTCCTTGGACTCAGCAGGGCTATTTCATTCTGCCCTAATCTACCCTTAAAACTCCAATCCTGTCATTCCCTCCTCTATCCATGTAAAACTTTAACCCATCAAAAACTCCAGGTAAAAGTGAACAAGTGGGAGTGTACCTGGATGTCTAAAACCTGCTGAACCTTTCTGAGAGCGCTTATCCTTCGAGTGCTTTATTCTTCGTGGGGGAATAACTCGTAGCCCCGCCAGGAAAAATAAATGCTGCCATCAAGTAAAAATCAGAGTGGAGTAAGTGAAAGTGATAGCTCACCAAAGCATGTGTTGTAGTTTGGAAATGCCTGTGAGAGGCTGTCACTGAGAACAGGCCAAAAATGGAACCTGGAAGAAAAATTAGAAAGGAGGCGGAATGTTATTAAAGCTATAATTATAAACACAGGGGGCACTCTGATATTGTTTCTTTTCTTTAGCATTTCCATGTGAACAGGGCTTGCTGCCTGGGAGTTTGCTGCATGGGCTCCAGGAACCCTTTTTTAGGATAGAGGAGAAGGTGCATGTTGTCTCAGCAGATTTACGTGTTCAAACAACGAATTTGGACCTTAATGAAGGTGAAGAGTAGGATTTCTAACATTTCTGTAACCAGCAGGCAGGTAATTGATTGAAAGAAATACAGGCTGGAAAATATTTGGCTCCTGACTGCTGCAGAAATGTGAAATCCCTGAAATCTGCTCCTGGAATCACACAGTGTGCGGACACGGTCCGTCGTCCGGCATGCAGATGGCAAATGTTTTTGGAAAGGGCTTCAGAAAAATATTTCCACCTCTGTTTTCCTTGGTGCCAGCTGCTGTTGCACCCTGAAAATAAAATGAGAGCCGTTTCCTTTGCCTCTTAAGGAAAGGACGCGTTAAACCAACGTTGGTGGTGGTGCGTGTTCAGATTCCGTGTGCTGCGTGCTGGGTTGGCCCCAGAAGCACTAAAACCTCTCCAAGGCCAGGGGATGGACTCCAGCAGGAAAAAAATCGTGTGGGCACCAGGAAGGAGCCACCCTGCAGGTGACAGCCGTGCTCTGTGCCCTGTCACCTGGGGCGAGAGGTGCCCGGTGTGGTGGCCCTACCGGTGGCCCGGTGCGGGAGCTGGAGCAGCGCTGGGCTCCTGGTGCTTATTCCATGTAATTAAACACTCCACCAGCGCCAGTGGGCAGCAGCTGTTTTGCAAATAACATGGTGGACACGTGTCAGGACATTCTGGTGGCAGCAGGCCCGTGCATGCCTGCAACTGAGAGCGCCCCGTCTCCCCTTTGATGCCCCACGCCGTGCCCTCGGGTCAGGTGTCCTTAAGGTTGGCCGGGTTAATTTGCTTAAATTTGAAAAGCTGCAGTTCCTGGAGCATGGGTAGAACGTATGGCACACCAGCAGCCTCGTCCAAGGCTGTTCCCATGTGCTGTGCTCGTCCCTGGAGCTGTCACACACTCTCTTAGCCCCGCTTCAGCAGAGTAATTAAAACCACACGGTGATGGGCGAGCCACAGGCTCTTCTCCACCCTCCAAAGTGTTTGAATTTAATGGTCAATTTCATAAACAGTCCAATAGGTGTTGGCACATATTGTTCCTGAAGGGTAATCCTGGCAGCACGTGCTGTCTTGTAGTTTATATATAGAGGGGGTTCTAAAAATTTATCTTTATGTTAATTTTTCTGTGGAGCTCATGGACCTGTTCCAGTTGTGCTCTGCATGCCCCCAGATGGGGCTCTCGTAGGAATTTTGAACTTAAGAACACAGGAGATGTAAATAGGAAACGTAGGGGGGGGGGGGACCCTTTTCATTGTTACATTTTGAAGATTATCTTGTTTTTTGATGCCCATCAGAAGTCACATCATGATACTGAGAAAATCCACTTTCCGTGGCTTGGCTGCAGGGAGTGAAAATGACGTGTATCACATGGACATTATTTCTGGTGTAAATGGAGGGATTGGTGGTGCTGTTGGAATGGTTCTTTCCCTCCCTGTGGTGGCTTTGGTCTTCACATATTTCATTCAGCTGCAGCCTTAGGACAAAAACTTTAGCTGTCTTTAGTTGTGTCTTTAGCTGTCTTTTTAGTCCTTTGTTTTGGTTTGGGTGTCTTCCTGGTGAAGGGTGTTGCAGGAAAATATTTTACTGCTAAACAGGAGTATAAGAAAGTATGTTTAAAGAAGCTTGAAAGTCTCCAAATTCCTGTCCTTTTGCTTTGTGTTATTCCTCATCCTGTCCCTGCTGGAACACCGATGCTTTTGGGAACACCTTTTCAGCTCGGTCCCACAGTTCAGTCGGTAATGAACCAGCCCTACCCATCCAGAGAAATCTTCACCAGCATCAGCAAGACAGGTGGAATGGCCTGCTGAAATATCCACAGGTTGGTGTTCTCCTCCATCAGGACTGACACGTTTTGCCCTTGGTGCTGTGCTTCCTGGTGAGAGCAGGAGCTGGCAGTGTGATCTGGGCTGTGCCCGTGACTCAGATTGCACCGAGTCAACAGGCACCTCGGCCAATCCAGGCTGCAAACCCAACTATTAACAATTATTTCAGTCAAATTTGGCATTTGGGTTTAGCTTGTGTGAAGGAGAAGTGGTTTTAAAGCCTTTTCTACAGGGGAAATTTAACTGAAGAGCAGGGGGTTGGTTTTTTTTTTAAATTTTAATCCATGCTTGTGTTCTGCTCCACCGTGTGTTTATTTTAAAATCGACTTGTGCATCAACACGTTCTCAATCTGAAATGTAGATCTCAGACTGACATGTTTTAAATGTTTGAACTGCATCCAGTTTTAAAGTACCACAGTTATCTAAGAGGTACATCAAAGTTTCCTTCAGTGTTCATTTCTCATTATTATCTGTTCTGGAGCACTGATTGTTTTTCAGTATAATTACTGTAAGTTCTCCTTTTGATCTCCACATCAGATGTGCTCTCATGTTTACAGAGAAGAATCTCCTCCAGTTTTACTCCTCCTAAGTTTTACTGTGTGAAAACCAAACTTTTGCCCCGATTCCACAGTTTTAGGTATTGGATCTGTGTAGTATCAGGCCACTCAAAAGTGCTGGTTTCATTTTCTCTGAGTGTGGTCACATATGGTTTGTATTTCCATCAAATTCCTCCAGGAAAGCACCCAGATGGGTTAATGGCAGCTCTGTTCCTCTGTGCCAGCTTTAGGCTGCACATGGCAGGACAGTTGATAATAGATCTAAAATAAAGCCTGCTGATGACAGATCGCCCCACCAAAAATTTCCTGAAACTCAAACCGGTGAAGTTGGTGCGCTCCCCCTTCAGCTTTTTGTGTCTGTGCCCAAGGAGGTTTGGATCTGGTACCAGCAGCCTTAAATCTTGCATTGTTAAAGCAGACTTGTTGTTGCTTATCTTCCTGGAAAAGGATGTGCTCCCAGGACTGGAGATGAGAACCAGACAAGTGCAAGATCCTCCATGTGGGCAGGGATAATTAGCCAGTTGAATGGCAGTTCCTCAGAAAAGGGTCTAGGACTCATAAACTAAACATAAATCCACAATATCTCTGTGCAGGGAACATGCAGTAACGCTGCTCGGGGCTGGAAAAGCCTGACCTGGATTATTTCATCCTGTTTCAAGCATCTTTTCACAAGAAAAATGTGTAGCGTACAGCCTAAAGCAACAAAAATGAAAAGAAATCCAGGGAAATGTATCTTGGAAGAAAGTAGTGGAAGAGAAGATTTGGCCAGTGGGGTTTGGAAAGTTCCCTTTGGGTTTCTGGGTAGAGGTGTTGTTTGTGGGGCAGTGTTTATCATCCTTGTCCTAGTGTGAGGTGCCTTGTGTTGATGCTGAATTTTGTTTGTAACTCAGAGGGAAAAGCCCATCCTGACCGGAGAGGAGAGGGAGCAGTGGGAAACCCTCTGTGCACGCGTGGCCTCTGTGCCAGCTGCTCTCAGGAACTCCTGGGGTCACCGTGTCCAAATCTTTGCTATTTCGGGCAACCACATCACAGAATCCCATTCATAAATTTCTCAAGTACCATTACAAAAATAGTTTTGTTTTACTTTATTTATATATTTTTTTTTTTTTCGGGCCTCCATTGCCCTAGCATGAACCTCTGCTTTGGACCCTCATCTCTAATGACTGCCTTTGAGTGTTTTAAATGTTAATTAATCACTTGTGCCTTTTGTTTGTTCTTCAGTGCCCTTTGCGTTCTTGACCATCCAGTGTAGGATGGGGAAAGTTGGCAGTGAGTGATTTTGAGTTCTTTTATTGTGTTCTAGAAAGACAAGCTCCTCCCTCCATCGCTGCCACAACCCCCTCTTGTTGTTTTGCATCTGTTTAAATTTGAGTTCCTGTGTCTGACACAGCGGGTGATGAGTGCTGCAGGCAATATCCCACAGAAAAAGCTGCTGTTGCTCTTTCATCTTCACTGGACATACCTTAAATCGTAGTTTTCCTTTTTCTGAGCTGTGTCCCACAGAGGGACAGTCGTGCTGACACAGAAAGAAGGAATCCTGAGGCACCTGCAATGCCTGACAGAGCTGGCAGGTGCCAGCTCTGGAGAAGCTTAGGAGCAGCCTGTGCTTGAGTAGAGCATGTAATGCCGTGCTGGGAGCTCTGACTGGCTCGTTAAGGATCTACAGTCAGCAGAAAGATATTTTTGTGGGTGCTCCTTGAAATGGAGGAGTCGGGCTGTGTTTGGGCACAGGGTGGACAGGCAGTGGGTGTGCAGTTTGACCTTTGATGCCATGACGATCTTTTTGCATTTTCTTTTATACCCCTTTTATACACTCTTCTATATAGCTTTTATATATTCTTAGTGCTTTTAGCCCACACAGTTATAATTCTTTAAGTTTGATCACTTCCCTCACACCCAATATCCCGTTAAGCCAAGAGCCCAAACACCCTGGAAACCCCAGACCCCGAGGGCCTCTCCAGAGCACATTCTGTAAACAAAGCCAGGCCCAGCCAGGGGAAGGTTCCTCGCTGAGGGGTCTGGCTGGAGTCCCTCCCTGGGCAATCTTTGATAGATGTGCTAATTAGCAAGGCCTATAATTGCACACACATCACATCGTGGGGGGCCATTCCTTCGGGGGGCATTTCGGGGTGCATTTCGATGTGCATTTCAGCACACCTGAGGATCCTTCAATAAACACCGAGGTAAAACCCTTTTCCCTCTTAGCTGTGTTCAGCTCTCTTAATTTTAAGACCAGGGAAAGGCATTGCCTCAAGGTGTTGGCTTCCAGTCAGTCTCACACTGTTTTCTGCAGCTCTGCTCTGAGAGCTCCTCTGCTACCAGTGCTGACTGGAAGTTCTCAGCAGAAAGTGTCTCCCAAAACCAAGGCACTGGGACACGAGCAGGAACAGACTCGGTTTTGTCATCTACAAATCAAGGAGAGGGCAGAGCTGTCAGTGAATGGTGCAACCAGTGACATCCTTACCCAAACCAGCGAGTGCCCAGCTCGAGGGCAGAATGGGCCCCATGTCAGTGGTGGGGATATCAATGTATTTCAGGAGCACAGGATCTTGGCATCACAGCTCAGCTGCCAGCCACTGCCCCGTGAGGGCTGTGACCCGTGGGGATGCCACCAGCGTGGCTGCTTTGGCTCCTGGCAGTGAGGACAGGAGGCTTCGCTCGGAAGGGCAGAGTTCTCACAGGTCACTGCAGGTGGGAATTTTTATCTGTCCAAGTGCATCAGTCTTTTGCAATCTGTAAATCTTCCAGCTATGTGCCGTGCCCCGGTGGTGCTGGTGGATTCATGAAAGAGAAATGGCTGTCTTCACCAAAAAGATCCTTTTTTTCCCCCCTCTCTTTTTTTTTCCCTCGGGCACAGCAGCAGCACGACCAGTGAGTGCCTTTGGTTGTGCTGCTGCAAAGTGTTTCCATATTTAAACAGCGCTCCGGATTGTTTATTGACGTGGGTAAGTGATACAGCATCCGAACCTCTGGGAATCGCACCATAAATTTCCCAAATGAATAGGCGCAAAGGAGAGAAGCCAAACAGGATATGAGTGCTCAAAAGACTCTCGATGAGCTAGAAGTGTCCCTTTCTGTCAAACCAGCAAGTCATTGTTTTACCATGCAAAGTAGCATTTCAGACACAGATTTTTCTGCAAGTGGCTGATTTTTGCTGCCTGGCTTCTTAAATCTTGTTTAAAAGGTCGGAGGCTGAGTCCTTTCTGAGAGCCTGGTGGCTGATTAGCAAGTGTAAAGATTAGCAGAGCAAGCACTTGATGTTTCCTGGCCCGGGGAGATCCCGATGGGGGCTGTGGGAATTGTTACATGGGCTGGAGGAGGTGTGGAGATGGGGTTTTTTTCCACTGGAACATCATGTTCAGGAGTGACAGCGTGGGTCTGTAGGTATTTTATTTTCTCCTGCGAGAACTGGCGCTCCAAAAGCTTTGGGCGGTGTCGGGTCATAGCTACATTTACACTTGCTCCAGTTTTCAGTGCCATTGGAGCATCCAGCCTTTCACAAAACACAATTCTGTGCTGGACCACGGCGGGATGTTAATCAAGAGGACTTGGCTTTGTGCTCTGAGGTTCCCCTGAAGGGTCTTGCTGGACTGCCCGGAGCTGTGCTGTGGTGGCATTCGCTGTCCTGCCTGCCTCTGGTCCCAAGGACAGCCAAAAACCAGCCCGCAGGGAGAAAAGGCGTAAAGGATTCAAACTGTTGATCTGAGTTACAAATACTTCCTGAAAGAATATAGTTAAGAGGTGAGAGTTTTCAGGAGAGAAGGGTTAGTTTCACCTAAACAAAAAATTGTGTTAGAATCAGGTAAAGAAAATAGGTACAGAAACATCACGAGTGTGTGTTGGCTCAGGGGGGTGCCGTGGTGAGGTGCCCACCCCTCTGTCCATCCTTACCCTCGTGGAGAGGTGCCTTGGTTCTGAACTGGGCTGGATTCTGACAGCATGAAAACAAAAATTTACACCATCAGACATTTTTTTTTTACCCTCTGCAACCAGATCAAATATTTTAAATGTCGTCTGTCCCTCAAACACAAAAAATTCATTGTGCAATATCATCATAAAAACCAGCAGCTGCTGCAGGCCCCAGATATCCAAATATTATCTATTAATATCTATTAATAAAGCAGATAGCCCAAGCATGTTGCTAGCAAGTTATCTCAGTCAAATTTGAAATCACTCAGAATTGCAATACCTCTGTTTTTATTTAGCTAGTTGCCCTCCCTTCCTTAAAAATACCAATATTGACATCATTACTGCAGTCAGAACTTTCCTTTCTCTCCAGTAGCAATACGTTCATTGCAGGTTTAAAAGCAACCACTTCAAGATAATTTCCAAAGAGCTTGAATATTTAAAAAAACCCCAAAATTAAAATAGTAGATGCTGTTCATGAGACTGGAAACCTAGCTTACAAAAACGTGTTCTGTAAACTGGTTTAACAAACCCACCAGCACAGAGTATGTGCTATTAAAAAGCAATAAAGCTTGCAAATAGCCATTTACAACATATTTTGAAAAAGTTTATGGAAGAACAGATACTGTCCTTTAGTATATCCAAAAAAATGACTTTTCTAAACATTTTGGTAAAACAAGGGGATTTTTTTGTCCTGCAGAGTATTGTTTTTCTAAGTGTTTCAGTGCTTGAAGATAAGCAATATATTAAAGTTTAATTCCATTTTATTCTATTGTTTAGGGGTTTTTAACACAGAATGGATAAACATTTACCAGATAAATGAACAGCACATTTTCCTTTTTCAAAAAAAGAGAGGACAGAAAGTGAAATATTATTCTGCTAACCAAAACAGAAAAAACCCGCAATCAAAACTTGTCTTAGGCTTATAAACTTAATCACACTTTAGGGGAAAATAAATTCCTTTCCTAAATTCTAGGATGAAACCTTGACCCCGTATGAATAATGAGGTTACATCCTCAATGTCTTTCTCAGGAAATATGAAAACAAATAATGTTTTCTCTCTTTCTCTCTGCGTTGATGTCAAATGCTTGCTCTTGGCAGGAGCTGCCGTTTCCTTTCTTACCCAGAATATCTTTGGGCAGCCCATCGCTGACCACGTGCCTGTGATGGATTTTGGGCTCTTTCGTGGTGGCACAGCTGCAGTTTGGGAATTTAAAGAAGATTTGGGTACAGAAAAGACATGCAGTTTGAAAATCTGTGATTTCCAGTTTTGCTTGTTTGGGCCGTGCATTTGTGGTGCTCAGAGGTGTTTCCTCAGTGGAGGAGGATTCATTTCTAGTTCTAAAGAGTGAGTGTTGAGGGTTTGTTGTGGGAAAGATGATGCCTCTTGTCTGGTGATGCTCTTTCTGGGGATGATTTCTCAAAGAATAATGAACAGAACGAGGGCAAAACAAGAGAATCCTATCTCACACTTTTTGAAATAAATTACTGGGCTAGAGTTGCCCTTTATTGTTTCTGTTTTCATCAGTGTTTTACATGATCATCGTAATTTAAAAAAAAAAGTCTCTTTTTTGGTTGTCTTGGTTTGGTTTGGTTTGGTTTGGTTTGGTTTGGTTTGGTTTGGTTTGGTTTGGTTTGGTTTGGTTTGGGGGTTTTTTTGGTAGGACACATCTTTGAGTTTGCCAAGATGTCCTTGTTCATACACAGGTTGAGCACAAGGATCTTTCAAAATAGGTCTGTCTTAGGTTCTTGTGAGAGGAGCTCCTTGGGTTTGTTGTTTGTTTTTTGAGGGGAGCAGTGTTAAGCACCTGCATGGTGATGCAGAAATCTGCCTCTTTAAGGTCCACGCCTTTGGGACGGATCCTGAGCTCCTTTTGGAAAAGTGCTGCTGCAGGACAGACAGGAACAGGTTAGGAATGAAACGTAGATATTTGGGTAGAGATTTTGGCCCCGCTGCCTCTGAGCACCTGCAGCAACCACGGAGCCCTCCACGCTCTGCTTCTTTCCATCGTGCAGGTGACAGCAATTTCATGGCAATTTCCTCTCCTTTGTTTTTGGGCAGGAAATGTGGATTGACCAGTGTACCTTTGGATAATCCAGGTTTATTAGTAAGCCTGTCCCCTGTTACAAAGCCACAGAGCGGCTGTTTACACTTGGACGGGATCTTGACTGCTCCTTTGGTATGAAGATGTATTAGATAATAAATAATGTCAAAAGCTGCTTGAGGAGGAGATTTGGTGAGCCTGGGCTCAGCCCTGCTCTGGTTCTCAGCTCCCCTGGCGAGGGCCAAACTGCAAAGAATGTCTATCCTCAACCATTCCAAGTGTGCCTTTCATCTGGGAGGGTCTCAAGGAGCCTTCCCAAGGCTCTAGCCCAATCCTTCCTCTTGCTGGCCCGTGAGGGAAGCTGTCTCTGCTGATGGATCAGCTTTCTGCTCCAAGAACTCTGCCACTCACCATGGGAGCTCTGGGAATCCTCAGCAGGATTCTTGTGTTGCTGCAGCATGCGTTTCTACATCCCCTGGCACGGGGAGGGCCGGCTGGCTGGGACGTGGCAGCCTCCCAGAGCTCAGCTCTTTCTAAAAAACAGGGAGCAGAGCGCCTGGCTGCGTCGGCACTTCTGAGGGCTTCTGCCTCTGGTGTGCCTCAGCTTGGCTCCTCCAGCCTGGGGAACGCAGGGAATGGCATTCCCATGGATAGACAGGGGTTAATAGAGCTTTTCCCGCTCACTGATTGGCATTCCCGTCCTCAGGGAGAGGGATTCTTCCAGCTGCTGGGGGAACTTGCCCCTCCATTGTCACATATCAGTGTTGTTCCAACCTTAAACTGCAGGGCCGTGAAGAAAACTCGGGAGAGCCAAGCTTGTGCTCAGGGCAGGATTTGGTTGGATTTCCTCAAGGAGCACAGAGCTGAGACCTTGGCTGGGTATCAGCCACCCCCATCTCCCCACCACATCAGCTCCACCTGCCTGGGCACACCCAAAAAACATATATAAATAAGGTGGAGCAAAACCCAGCCCTAGTGACTGCCTCTCTGAGCTCAAATGTAGGAAAGCAGCTCCTGAATGCGGTGCTGCGGCCCAAACCCTCTTTATCAGGTGAGCAAAGCCTTCCAAGACATCCATGGCTGGGTTTGTGCAGCCCAAATGCCCTCGTGGCTCTGCATGGAAAGGTAAACACGAGTGCAAATGTCTCAAGATTAGTACTTTAAGTGGGAAACCTCAGGGATAAAGAGCAGCTCTGCCAGTCAGCACGTGTGCCATGGCCTCGGCCCCGGGCTGCAGTCCATGACTCAGATTGTACAGTGGAACTGGTGATATTTGGATCCTCATTTCCACATGTTTGGTGTAAAGAGTCTTTTGTTACAGCCTGGTAAAGGAAAATATACTTCACATTTTAAATGTATCTAGGTATCTTTTATATCTAGACTCTGGTGAGACTTTAGGTATCCACTGTCCCAATAAATACCAATTTTCTCACCCTCATCTCTTTTTTAGTATTTCTTTCCTTTCATCTTACTGCATTGATAAAAACTGTCTTCCCTTGGACCACACAAACAAAAATGATGAGCATCATAACCCTGCAAAACATAAATAACAGGATTCACGAAGCGTGGGTTCAGTGGCTCTCTCAAATCTAGTTTTGTTTTCACCATTGCCTTGAGCAGAGTTTTAGTGCTGATTTTTGTGCAATAGCAACAGAAACAAATAATATTTTTCTGGTGTCTGGCAGAAGAAGAGTGCTTAATTTAGGTGTATTAGAAATATGTCTGAAAACAGATTTACTTAATAGAGCATTAAATAGTTGTTGGTAGTTGTGGGGAAAAAAGTGAAATTTGTCTTGGAAGGGGGAGAGGCTTTATGTGTTTTTATAAAATATGAGATTTGACGGGGTCTAAATAAACAGGCAGCAGTGTTATGGTAGAATTTGTATTTTCTGGTACTTTAGATGCTGTTGAAAATGCCATTTCAATCAAAACAGGTTTTAGGTGGTTTTGCTCTTTATTTTTACATTTCACAAGGCTTGTGTCACATCAGACGCGTTCAAGCCCAAGGGCTGCATCCTGTAAACAGGGTAAATTAATCCTTAAAAACAAAAATAGGTGGGCAGAAATAAAAAAATGATGTCATGGCTGTGTGTCCTTCTAACCTGCTTTGTTGATGATAATAATAGATCAATAACTTCGAAGCTGTACAGACAGCGTTCCAGGAAAGCTGCAGCCCCACTGCAGAGCCCCACCATTCTCAGTAGTGAGGAACAGAGCTCAGCCAGCTGATCATCCACATAATCCTGCCAGGAGCTGAAGTTTTTCCACCCAAGCAGCGGACACAGGGTGTCTGAATGGGCTCTGCCATCCAGTGGGAGCTGTCAGCGCCAGGTACATCAAGGTCATCCTGCTCTGAAAGTGTTTCTCGTCTGCAAGGGAAGCTGTCCATGGAACATTTATTTCACTGTTTGAGCTTTTTTTTTTAATGGATTGGGTCATAATATCATGTTGGATTCATTAAGGCAATAAGCAGCACAGACCCGGCCTACAAGTTTTAAAATCAATGGAAAAGCAAAGGAGATGGGTGAGCTCCAAAGCGTCCTACTTGGCGTGGAGGTGGAGAAGATGAAAGAGGCAGCGAGTCAGATGGATGGACAGGAGGCACCAGCATCCCTGCATCCCTGCAAGGATGGACAGGAGGTATCAACATCCCCAGAGGTGTTAAATTTGCCCCAGGGGAGGCGGGCTGCCTTTTCCAGCAGCCCTTCTCCTGCCAGGCCGGTCGGTGGTACGAGTGAAACCTGCTGCCTCTCCAGAAGCAGCACAGCTCCAGGCAACATCTGGCTGCTCACAGCTGGGCAGGTGAGGGAAACTTACATCACATGGTCCCAGATGTGGAGCTAATCAGCACCTGATGGCAGGACTTCGGGCAGAACAAGCGTTCAGGACGTGTGAGGGCATTCCTTGGAGAGCACCGCCGCTCCTGTCCCGGCTGTTGGTCCGGGGCCAGTGCCTCGTAAACAGGTGTCAGCATCCCAAAAAAAGAACTGCCCTCCTTGCCAGCAGCGGGTATCCTCGCTGGCATTCCAGCATCCTCGCTGGCATTCCCGGGCACGGCTCCTCGGGCCAGCAGGAATGACCCTCCAGTCGGGAATGAGACCTGCTGCTGCTGCTGGGGTGGCACTCTGAGCCCTCCCGGCGCTTGCCTTGCCTTGTTTGTCCAGGGGTTTTGGCCCTGGAGGCGGGGGAAGAAAAAGAGGAAGCGACAGGCGAGTCACTTGTGAGGATGATCTTTTCTTCTTCTTGAGATTAACCTCCAACTTGGAATTTGGGAGATACAGGAGGCAGAGAACTGGGTGAGAACGAGCTGAAAAGGAGGATTCTGCTGCTAGGGGGCAATATGTAGCAACCAAAACCCCGCTAAAGGCGTTTTATCTCAGCGTCTTATCAAACTTTTGCTTGAGGAAAAGAACTTAAACCCAAAAGTTACCCGACATATTGCACACACTAACGTTTTTTTCTGCAGAAAGAGCATATTATAAACAAATAATGAACCTTTCCTTATAGGTTGTTTCTTTTACCATGTATATATAAATGTGTGTGTATGTGCATGGCTTTCTTAATATGCTTCCTTGTTACCTGCATGATTCTTAATTTTTCATTCTGGACTCTATCATAGTTTATATAAAGCAAAAAGATAAGGATGTGGACATTTAAAAGCCTTGAATCACATGGTCTTGTTACTCTTCTGCTTCTTCCCTTTTGGGAACAGCTGGGACAGCGAACTCAGAGGTCTTTGTGACCTTTTTTTGTTCTCCCACTGTCCTAAACATACTCCCTAAAAAAGAAAACAAGAGGAAACCAGAAAAATTAAAAAGAAAAAGAAAACAAGGGAAGACAGTTTGAGTGACATTATTGGTTTCAGGGTGAGCAGGGAAATAGTTGTTCATTTGTTTAGATATACTCATGCTGACTTGATGATGCTCCTTTGAGAACTAGTACAGGGTATTTCTTTAAGAGTTGTGTTGTGTGAATGCAATTTTAAAATTCATTTTAATGGTAAAAATACTTTTTGCTGGGGAATATTCAGTGGCTGTGCATGATTGTGATCACAATGCTAATGGCTGATTGAGTCATGGAGAAAATACATCGGTTTCCACAGCAGGTTTTTGGTTCTGCTGTCATTAATTAATTGGTGTTAATTTTTGCAAGATGAGGTTGGGAATTTTAACAGCTGCGACTGAAATTTGAACGGAGGAGTAAATGGTTTCGAGCTTGAGGGATTTTTTTATTGGTTCAGTCTTGTTTCCCATATTGTTCAGAGTGAGGCACTCAAGCATGGGTTTGAGTCTGTGTCCCAAGAATATTTGGGACTTCTGCTGACTCAAAATCCATGGGATTTGGAACAACATCAGCTGTGGATGCAGAGGAGAAAGGGCAGATTGGTTTTATGGCTGGGTTGAGTGCTTCTTCAAGTCTTTGTTGTAGTATTTTCTGCTTAATAAATAGAAGAGAGTGGGTTGGTCAGCATTACAGGGCAGCAAAGCCAGCAGTTTTCACAATGCTCTCCTATTTCAGCTCCCAACAAAGAGACTAGGATGTCAATCTAGCTGAATTAGGACATCAGTGTTCTTTGCACTCCTCATCTTACCTCTACTATCTTGCCATAAATAATTCTGAACATGAATTTATTTTGTGATTAAATTGTTGTCCTTATTTGATGTGATTAACATAAAATATTTATGGTTCTAAGTCTTCGAAATGCTCCACTCTGTGTAAAAAAAGAGATTTTGTGTTCTGCAACAGAAGGCTTTGACCTCTGCCAAATCAGCACAAGTGAACTTGTTGTAATCTCTGTGTGTTTGTAATTACAAAAGTGGTTTGGATGGCCTTACTTAGTGTTGAATCCTGACATCATCCTTAAGTGCAGAAATCAAACTTGCTGTAATGAAGATTGTATCAAGAAAGCTCTCACAATTCACATATTTTCCAGTAGTCATAATAAACCAAAACTGTGTGATTCACTGCCTACCTGAAGCACTTGCTCTTTCCAATATTGCCAGGCTACTGGTGTGTAAACAGAAATGTAAATATCTGCTTGTATTGGGGTGGGGGGGATTGTTTGGGCTCGCACAATGGTGCTGAATCATCTGAGCAGGTCTCCTTGCTCCGTGCTGGGGCTTAAACATGGCTTGGAAGTGCAGCTCCAGAGCACAGGGAGGTGGTTTGGGCTCAATGAAGCTTGTGATTTTTCTCCTCTGAGCCTATTCCGTCCCAGTGGTGGCTCCTAAATCAGTGCTTTTCAGTTCACAGGTCTATTATTCCGATTCACAGTCAGGAGAAGGTGCTTCTCTTCTAACACCCTCTGCAACATGCTGAAGACACTGGGTTTTACTTGGTACATGTGTGAAAAAGTGGGGGGGTGGAAAAGAGAGGACTTTTGCAGCACTTAATCCACTGTTTCTACAGAGTAGTTCCAGGCATCCTGCCAGATAAAAATGCAGGTTGTTATGCTTATGAAGTTCCAGAAGCTGTATTATTTTATGAGTATTTTGCAGCCACAGAGTAAAGGCTTGAGCACGTGGCATTCAGCAGCTGACCACACTTGTTTCAGTCCCCGCTGTTCAGGGAGCCTGCCCCTGTGTGCCTGTGTGTGTTGGGAAAAAGAGACCGTACATGTGTAGGGAATTGTTACAAACATTTCAGCTGCTCCCATGAGCCAGCAGACTTTTGGCTGCCCGCCCCCCCCCCAAAAAAAAGCTCCTTTAACTGCTACAAATTGCTGTTCAAGTGGCTCGCTGAGTTTGGTGGTGCTGCCCTGAGATCTTACGAGTGGTGGCTGTTCTGGGAGAATTATTGGAGAGTTTTAAAGGAAAGAAGAACAGCAGCCCGGATCTGCAAAGGCGTGGGTGTTACATGGATATGTAGAGGCTGCTGGCTGCCCAGGTTTCACGGTGAGGTGATGATGTTAATGAGCACTGGAGTTCCTGTGGAAGCAGCTTGGGGCAGCAGGTTGCCCAGAACGGAAATGAACATCCCACGAGCTCGTGGGGTTGGCAAGTTCCAGGGGAGCACAACTGCAAATTCCACAGAAGCATGGCTTTCGTAACAATGCTGTTTGCCTCGCTCTGATAAGCTCGGGAGACGTGCCAAGGCTTCGCTTGCATCTTCCTCCTCTGCGTGCTGCAGGTTGTTGTCCGTGCTGCCTCCTGCATGTCCCCACAGAGAGCCTGATCAGAAGGTTCTTGCAGTGCCCTCCCAACATTCACACTGGGTGAGGTTTCTTGGGGCCACGTGTGATCAAGCTCCGACCTTCTCCAGGGGTGGATGGAGATTTGTAGCTTCTCTGGTTCCTTCCCCATCGTGTGATCACTCTTGGTGTTGGAGAATTGAGATTTTTTTTTTTTTAATGCTTGGCCACAATTTCCCTCGTTGCAACTTGTGTCTGTAGCCCCCCAACCCTTCTCTCCTGCACCTGTGAGAAGAATCTGGCCCTGCTGTGTCTGTACCTACTCAGCTGGTGGTTGAAGGCAGGAATGGGACCCCATCATTTCCCTTCCTTTATTTGGCCTGCATAAGTGGGGGACTTCTTTGGGTTTCCATTTTTCCAGCCTGTCAAGACCCCTTGAAGTGGCAGCCTTGCCCTCCAGTTTATCAATCCTGCTCCTCAGTTTCACATCATCTGCAAATTTGCTGGGGAGTGGGATTTTCCTTGTCTCTTCCCTCGACATTATCCCTGAAGTTCAACCAGACCCAGACAGGGCAATTTGGTTTCATGTTTTTTGTTGTTTGGGAAAGCTAATTTAGTGTCCATAAACTCTACGATTCTTGCTTTATCTTCACTCTTTGGACGAGCAAGCCCCGCTCCTGTGTGGTTTTCAAAAAATAAAAAAGGTACAGTGCTGCAGTATTTTATTTCAACTTCAAAATTAATAAAATCTTGGAACACTTTGCCTCCTGTTGCTTGGATAAGTGCCCATATGCAAACAGCAGTTTGCATTCTGTCACTTATCTGGTTGGAAACTTTTAGATTAAATCCTTTAGCCTATCTATACTTGAACAGTAAATAGAAACCGTTCTGATGTCTTCATCAGAAGCAGGCTGAGAGGGAGAAACCCCCAGATTTTCAAGACTACTTAAATAAGAATGGTTCAGTAAATCAGATGCAGGATGTAGGTACTTGAGGGGAAACCCTTGACTTAGTTCTTCAGTGTGAACAAGTTAAAGAAGAAGACGCCTCCTGAAAAGGGGAAAGAGCCGTGGCACCTGCCCTCACCAGCAGTTTTCCTCTTTTCCCCCCTTTTTTCCTTCTCTTGCCAAGAAATACAATCATTCCATGAGCCCACAGAGTAAAAACATCCTGAGACACCAGTGCAGGATGAAAGTTAACTGAACACTCTTCCTCTGGAGGAGGAGGAGACCCAGGTAGGGTTGAAGAGGGCTGAGGAAAGCTGAGAAGGGAGGCAGGGAGAAGGGGTGGGAGCCCTGCCCAAGGGCTCATTGGCAGGAGAAGGCAGGCACAGGATACGTTTCAGCTTTTGGGTGGCTCTGGGAGGAGCAAGTGCTGGGATTAAAGCGTCTTGATAGAACTGTTCCCTTTCTCGTCAGACGCAGACAGCGAGTTTCATGGGGTAGATTTTCTGCCAGAAGATCTCAGCGAGGCTCCGGAGGAGACAGGAATGAGGGTGAACAAGAAGTACTCCTGTCTTCCTGCTGAGGAGAAGGGCATCCACATCATCAACATCCGAGCGATCGAGGACATCGGCTACGACCAGCACGAGAGCACAGTGAGTAACCACGGGCCTGCTGGGTCAGAACAGGCACGCTGCACTTCGCCCCTCGGCTCATTTCTCATCCTTTCCACTCCCTGGGTGCTCTGAAATCCTCTCCCTCTGTCTTCCCAAGGTGCTGGGAAGGATTGGCAGCAGGCATAGTCCATGCTGATGTGGTGGGGGTTGCTCTTGGATGTGTGAGGAAGGGAACCTGGTTTAACCTGTAGCGTGAAAAGGGGCTGACTCTTCTCAGAGTGAGGAATCTGGCAAAAAGGCTGTGCCAACCTTTGCATCTTCTTGCCAGCGCAGAGAAGAACAGAAGAGAATGCCTAAAATTTCATGCAAAAGCCATTGTTCCCATAGGTAACATTAAACTGATCTTCTCCAGCACACAACAGAGATTAGGTTTCCAGTGGCATTAGTTGCTCCTCAGTTAAATTCCTTAACGCAGATTTTAAAGGAAGTTAGTGATATGAATGCCCAGCATGATTACGAGTTGGTTATGTAATTAAAACATAAAAACAAGTTTATTAAGGTGGAGTGGGCTATGCAACAGATTCACTGGGGAAGGAGGTAGCAGAAAAAAGCAACACGTGATTTATTGTGCGTGTGCTTAAAATTAGGATGGAGCATGGAGGAATGATTCTGTCAGGGTGTTAAAATCCTCCTGCTGTGGTGAAACTGCAATGTCTTTTCTCTGTCTCATTCACAGCTGAAAGGACACGAGCTCTACATGGTCTAAGTCAATGCAACTCCATTTAAGCACAGCAGCACTGCAAGAGAACGTGTGGCCCACGAGTACCTTTCAGAATTTATACCCCATCCTTGAGATAATCTGGCCATTAATTTCTTTAAAACAGAACCAAGTTTTTTAGCTGCTTCCTGTTTGCAGTGGGATATAACTATTCTCACGTATTAATGAATTTGTTGTTATTAATGAATTTGTTTAGTAGCCACAGTGGTGGTTCAGCCCAGTTTTTCAGAAACTGCTGTTTAATTAATTAGTAAGGTCAACACACCTTGAAGAAAAAAATTAAACACAATCCAGTTAGCTGCCATTTGTTAATGTTTTGTTTCTGTAGAAATTTGCATGAGTGAGTTGCCTGCCACAAGCAGGCTGGCAGCTGGCTTTAAAAAAAACTCCTCTGAATTCACAGGATTAATCATAAAGCAATTGGAAAGTAATAGTTATTAACGGTCTTTTGTATCAAAGTTATGCTTAAGAACTAAATGAGAATATCTAAATAGGGCACAAACATGAACAGCCTGTTTCCTGAAGAGTTTGGCATGGCTAAATAACCTTCCCTGTTTTCATGGAATAGGGAACAGAGGCAAGAGGACAAAAAGTGAACTTCATGGTGGCACCGAATGCTGTATTAATTTATTCTATATTTATTAACTTGGTTTAAAGTGTTTAGGTTAAATGGGAAAGAGGGATGAGATCCTAAAGGAGAGAGAAGCAGATAGCAAAGGCTATCTAAAATAACTTACATTTACTGTTTTATGTATGAATTAAGCAGGTAGGCACATCCCAAATAGATTTTGCAACTGATGGCCAATTGCTCTCTTTTGGAGCACAAGCCCTTTTCCCTCCACGGAGGATGGACATTCTTCTGGAAACTTAAAGGCCAGAAAAGTTCCCTGGTTGCTGAAAAGCCACTCCTGTGATGAATATTTTTTGTGAAAACAAAGGCCAGCTACTAGTGAATTTTCTTTCTTTTTTCCTTTTT
>VXBT01011288.1:519306-562299 GCA_013400235.1 Oriolus oriolus
TTTTTTTTGGTATAGTACATGGATCTCCAAGTCTAGAATTGTGACTTATGCATGAGAAGTGTTACAAAAGTAGAAACAAATTAATTGTTAATACCTTTTTGTTTGCTTGTTTCTACAGTTGCCCTGTTCAGTTTTCAGATAAACGCTTGGAAATGAAATTTTGTTTTAAGTCTTACCCGTCCTGTATCTTGCAACACTTACCCAGCATTAACTCAGGCTGGGAACAAAGCCATTGCCACCATCAGATTGCATAGCGACACAGGTTTTACAAGTGGGAAAAAGAAGTGGTGAGCTCAATAAGCAGTGACCCCACCGCCCTGGCTCCTTTCCATGCGCGTTTTTGGCCACGCCGCAGGACCAGCTGGCTCCCTTCAGTCTGTATCTAAGATGATCTCTTTCTCAGATGATACGGACTTGCAGCGATAGATAAGAGAAGTGAGAAATGCTTCCACACGATGTCAATCTATTTGTCAGAACTGCAGCATTGCAGATGTCATGGGTGGAAAAGGACAGGCGATCCTTGTGGCGATTAACCCCCAAAGGAGAAAACCAAACCCACCAAGTAGCTGACTTATGAACCCGTGTGCTGGTGATTAGATTAAATCCCAGTCATTTAATCTGTTTATTCCTGGCCAATAAAATCCCTGCTGGCTATCATTAAAATTAAGGGTGTTAACTTGCAAAAATTTTTGGAGTAAGTAGCATGGGGGGGACTCCTCCCATCTGCTGGCTGTCTAGAGAGAGAGGGCATTGTGTGCTCCAGGCAAAAGGAGGCTTGAGAGGAGAGCGTGGTCTGTCTGGTGCTTGTGCTGGGGTGTGCACTCATTATTCTTCTCTCTCCTTCTCTCCACGCCCCCATTCCCCGCTTCCAGTTTTTAAATTCCCTGTCCAAAAATCCGGATGCTGACTGCAAATACGGGCTCTACTTCAGAGATGGCAAGAGGAAAGTGGACTACATCCTGGTTTACCACTACAAGAAGTCCTCAGCTGGGAAGACTCTGGCCAGGAGAGCTCAGCAGAACGATGCCAGTGTCCGAAGCACCAAGCACGACCAGCCCCTCCCAGGGAAGGGGGTGCAGCTGGAGATGGGGGAGAGCGAGCCTCACATGGATTACCACGAAGACGACAAGAGGTTCCGCAGGGAGGAGTATGAGGGGAACCTCGTGGAGGCTGGGCTGGAGCTGGAACGTGATGAAGATGTAAGGATCCACTTAGAAGGGTTAAAGATAGAGACGGTGACTGGTGGCCGGGCCCTGGGGGTGCTGAGCTGTCCCTGTGAACCAGGTTGCACAAGCTCAGCCCTTGCAGGGTTTGATTGCAGTGCTGGCACTCAGTGCCATCCTCACCCACTGATTTAGCTGGCTGCACGGGAGCGTGCCATGGTGTTTTAAATGCCCCAGTGAGGTGAAGTTCCTGGCTTTTCTTGGCCAGGATTTGTGGCACATCCACCACTGCGACACGGCTGTGCTGCGCTGTCTGGAAGTGAGCCGTGAATTGCTCTGAACACTAATCCCAGCCTGGTGGGTTTACAGCACACAGTGATTTGGATCCCCCTGGTAATTCCAGTTCTGAGGGGGAAAAAAAAATCTGATACAGGCAGGGTGATCTTTATTCCTCAATATAGGCCCGAGGAGAATTAGATTTGTTCAGGAGGCTCTGGTCCACGCTCCTGCTGGAGCACATGGGTCCATGTTACACTTTGCTCTTTCCATTCTTAGATGTGAACAGTACAGCTTGTAACATCTTCCACCTGCACCCTGAAAACAGGATATTCTATTAAAAGCCCATTAGACTGTGTAAAAAATGATGTATGTGAAGTGCTGCCAGCGTGTGATTAGTAGAAATAGACACAGCAGTATTAATTTCAAAGAAAGCTGCTACAATTATCTGACCCAACCAATGTGCCTCAGACTCCTGAGAGAGAGGGTAAACATTTATGCTGGTTTTATTTACAGGATCTAAAAGTTGAGGGAAACATTTCAACGTGGGAACAGACTGCTAAAAAATAAATCTGTCACCTATTACTCACGAATTACAGACATTTATATCTTTTATATATTATGTAAATGTAGTATATACATTTAAAATGGTGCAATGCAAGAGAACCCCAAAAACCTTTCCCTGCTCTGTCCCCCAGTGAAAATCAGACTTGCTTTCTGTCCAGCTTGCAGGTTCCTGTAGCAAACTGGGAGTTGGCCTGTGCCAAGTCATGGATATTTAAATCCTTTGCCAGATGGGAGGTTCCCCCCATGACATGTAATATGATTTCAGATGATGCAGAAGGGCTCAGAGGCCAAGCCAGGGCACTGTAAAAGAGAGGGAACCCTGTCCTTTCAGTGCAAGACACCAAACCACATGAGGAAAGTCTAGAGATGAAAGCAAGACTTGGGGATTTATATCAGCTTCCACATCCAGCATGTCCATGTAGGGGGAAAGATCTGCAGCCACTTGGGCCTGAAAAGCCACAAAGCTGCATTGGAGACCTCACTGACTCCAAAAGAGCAAAGGTTTCTTAAACAGATGGTGTTTAATAAATCACTTAAGCTCTCTTCAATGAAATGGCTGGATGGTCACACACAAAGATTTGCGGTCAGCAGCTCGATGTCCACAAATAATTGATTAAAACAAGGCCAGGTTGGACAGGGCTTGGGGCAGCCTGGCCTGTCCATGGCAGGAGTGTTGGAACTGGATGATCCCTAAGCTCCCTTCCAACTCAAACCATTCCATGGTCCACTGAGTTGATGCCTAAAAGGCCAACCTGGAAACAGAGACCAGGCAGGAGTCTGGTGGATAAAGGTAGATATTTATTGGAAAGGCCTTCAGAGGCACACCCTGGGCAGGCCAAAGGCTGCACCCGAGATGGACCCCGAGTCACGAGTTCTTCACACTGTTACAGGTTTGGTCCATTTGCAGATCAGCATAAATTCACCAATTAAACTTTAGCTAATGATGGAACTGCCCCTCAGCTCTCCCCCCTTCTCAAGGTGCTGGGTTACACATTTTGGGCCTGGGACGGGCTGGGTGTCCTTGCAGAGCAGGCCTGGAGAGGCTTTGTTATGTCTGTGTGAGCATGAGAGAGCAGCAGCTGACAGGCTGCAAGATAGACCAGAGTTACACACTAGGAATACAGAATTTTGAAAAATACAAGAGTTAAAATCTAAGGCATTATTTTAACCAGTTTCTAGAAAGCCAGCGAGGATAGTTATATTAATAACTGAGTTGGTGCAGCAGCAAGATCAGACAGACTCGTTAAAGTTCATTTCTCTCCTGTTTGCTGAATGCCTCCTGGTCAGGTATCGTTTGTCCAGTGCCTTTGGAACGGGTGCTCCAGAGGGAGCAAACATGGGTGTACGTGGGAGTGCCAGGAGCAAACACCCATGTCCGGCCCTCTAGAACACAGCTCGGAGAATTACAGGGACAATTAGGCAAACCACTAACATTGCCATTAACTTCTATCCTCCTTTCCCTTCGTGTTGTGGAGTTCTTCCTACCGGTTTTCCTAATTACAATGTTCTAATGGAGATATTCACATTGGATTCTGGGGCTGCTCCTTACGAGCAGCACTCAGGAGGCAGCAGGGGCTCCCTCAGCCCCAGCAATTACAACACGCTCACCAAATCACACCATTTTGGCTGGATGCCTCTGCTTCAGATTTAACTGGCTCAGCCTGTATTTGTGTCCACAGTCATTAGCTTTTATTTCCCAAACAGCTTTTATCTGTTTAACCTTGTGGTAATTGCTGTGGGAGACAATAGCGTTTTTTGAGTCACGTTCTATAGCAGCTCAGCACAGGGAGGTGTTCGGTGATTGTCCTGTTGTTAGAAACCAACTCTCTCAAACAAATGAGATTAATCACGTGGGCCCTAATGGACTGTTTGTTCCTTAAATATGTATGAATCACAAGGGGTAACATATTTAATTTCCTCTCATCAGTAACATTTTCCCCTGATTTTTTTTTGTTTTTTTTTTTAAGACTAAAATCCATGGGATTGGATTTGTGAAAATCCATGCGCCGTGGAATGTCTTGTGCCGAGAGGCAGAATTCCTTAAGCTCAAGATGCCCACAAAAAAGGTGAGTCCTGGTTTTCTTGTTTTCCTCGTGAAGGCATGGTTTAAACATTTGTTCCTCTCAGAGCACCTTACAAATGCAGACTTTTCTTTCCACAAGCACTTTAAAAACAATTAACTAATGTGCACCAAAAATGAAAGTCACAAGCGTACTTGCTTGGGGCAGCAGAGCGAAAAAGTGGAAGGAGGAATGGAAATCAAGAATTTCTGGCTGCTACCACTGTCTGTACACAATGAGAGTGATTACACCCTCAGTATGTTTTAAAAGAAGAGGTTGAAATCGATGGTGAAATTTCTGTGTGCCTTTTGGACACTTTTTTCTCACCTGAAGACTGCCAAAAATGAGCACAAGGATAAGAATTTGTCTCGCTGGGTTTCGTGACTATTCCCATACGCAGTCAGTCACTGGGGCCACTCTGCCACAAAATAAATTACCTTTCAGAATATTTGAAATATCATTAAAGGAATGACAGTGTATTTTCATCAATTCTAAATCACCCATGATAGATAGATAGCTAGCTACCTGCTCAGTGAGCACAGCTCAGAGATGGATTAATATTTAAACACAGACTAAGTGCGGGGCCCAGACTGCACAGGGAAGTCCATAATGGAGCAAGAGACAGTCTCCAAGCCCAGCATCATTTATTACAACACGAAAACCACACTTTTGGTTTGGATTTCATATTAATCCCCATTATTGCCTCACTTACCAGGGATTTTCATCAGAAGCACAATCAGATAAAAAAGTCTGTTGTGATCCTGTGGTTCCCTAACCCTTGGTTTGGCTTTCCCACTCCTGTCTTTCTGGATGATTTCAGGAATGTAAACCCCACTCCTCGATAGTTTATTGTGATATATTCATCTAATTGCTGGTTTATTCCTTGCAGCTCACTCTGAGCCACGGGTAACCAAAAAGCAGTAAAGTTTTACTGGTCTGGTTTTTTTTCTCCTCTTTGCCCCCTCAGATGTATCAGATCAACCAGACCCACGGTCTCCTGAAAAAGATTAATTCTGTCATTCAAAAAATAACAGAGCCCATCCAACCAAAAGTAGCAGAACACAAACCTCAGACGGTGAAGCGCCTCTCCTACCCCTTCTCCAGAGAGAAGCAGCACTTGTGAGTGAATTTCCCTAAATATCCATGTCCGCAGGTTCCAGCCTCTCTGACAGCAGCTCAGGCACCAGAGGGTGAAAGGGAACATGAGCACCAACACTTTGGTGGGCATTACTCCAAAGAATATTTCCATTTTGCAGTACATGTACTTTTTGGGGGATTTTTTTGGCTCGCTGTTGAGGAATGAGTCTTTGCAAAGAAATCTCTGTGTGTTTTAGCTGCTGTTGTGGCACATAATGCACATCTGGATAACCATACCCTTCAACTGTTAGGCTGCCAAAAGGGGATTTATGATGTGGTTTATAATAGTCTCTTCTCCACATTAAATTAAATCCTTGGTGAAACTTGGAGCCAGAGATGTGGGTTGATAAATTTCAGGATAATTTCATTTATCTGGTGTGGGCAGCTGACACAGGTAGTGCCAACCAGGCCTTGCCTTTGAAGTGCTGTGAAGTCAGAGGTGGCTTTGCCATCGGCCCCAGATCAGCAAGAACAGCTGTAAACGTAGGTGTAGGGAAAAAGTCACGAGGCAGAGCCCAGCCAAAGCTTCTCCTGCCCTGGATTGCTCTGCTGCTGCTCTTCCCTGGCCGGCATCCCAGAGGAGTCGCTTTGAAGGCCATGTTAATGGATGTGCCAGCTGGAACAAGCAACAATCCTAGGGCAGGATCTCTTCCCCACACACACAGGGGTTTTAGTGTTTCATCCAGAGATGCAGAGCACTGGTGGGGTCGGGCCAGTCAATGTGTGCGACATCTTGGCCCGTCCTTGGGCTTGTAGGAAGTGCATTTTGTGTGGTTGCTGAGTGTGGGGTGTTCCTGGAGACTCAGAGAAGCTCCAAAAGATGCTCCTGAGAGCAGACATGGATGGGCCTCACACTGTTTGCAGGTGGCTTTTTGAGTGACACCGCCTGTGTCACTCAGCTGAGTAAGGGAGGAAATGGCGGCCTCATGGGGAAAATTAAAGATTACAAGGGGAAATTCAAGGCCAGCAGTGCTCAGGGATTCAACTTAAATGAGCATCAACACTCTCTTTTGTGCTGAAAAACCTATAAAGATATAAAACCAGTGAAATGTAAAAGCAGCCTCTTTAAACTGTGGGAGTTGGGTTGGACTTGCTTTTTAGCAGGGTTTCTACAAGCTGTTCTTTAATGTGAGATCTGAGAGATCCCCAGGAGAAATGAAAATATTGAAGGGGTCAACAAGAACAGGAAATTACTGGCTTTTTTTTTTTTCTGACCTAATGGGCTTCCTTCTAATCTTTTAACAGATTTGATTTGTCTGACAAAGATTCCTTCTTCGACAGTAAAACGAGAAGCACTATAGTAAGTTGTGCCTGTAAATAATTTATGGTGGATATTGCCTCAGTAGTGGTGTTAACAGCTTTAGTACAATGCCTGTTCAAGTTTATCTTTCTTAACCCAGTTCCAAGGATCTCCTGTGCCATCAGGTACCAAAATTATAAAGAAAGCACTTCCAGATTTAGTGCTGAGTAGTGTTTGATGCTAACAGGGTGCTGCCTTTTGGAAAATAATTTGGATCTTTCTAGTTCACAGTTAATTTTCTTAGTAGAGATATCACCAGCTGGGAATATTTAGATTTTACCACTGGTTCTGCCCACCAGCTGCCTGCACCCACGACTTGTTTAACTTTCTGTAACTCTTTATTGTTCTTTTTGCAAAAGGCTGGGAAATATCCCGAGACAGATTCCAACGAAACAGCCGGGTATTTACAGGGATCATTGTTTATAGTTTTGGGAGGAAATTCTCCGTAATGCAATTGAAAGTGTTGAGGTTGATGGCTTTTATCTGACTTACAGAACACAAGATAGAGCTGGGGAAGAAGGTGTAGCCTCATTTACAGCCACCGAAGGAGGGATTGAAAGGCCAGCTCGTGTGACACCCAGGGCAGCCAGAAGGGGCCGTGCCAAGCAGCCCTGGCTGCAACACATTGCAAAGGATGACGGGGACTCTTTGCCCCGTTCCCCTGCTCCTGACTGGTGCCTTGGAATGTGACTGCCAGCGTGCTTCTATCTCATGTTTAACATCAGCCTTTTGGGATGCCAAGTGGTTTCCCAAAGAGCTTATATCCCAGTCATAGCTGCCTTTCATTGCTGTGCTGATAAGGGGTGTCAGATATCCGACTTCCCTTTCCTGCTCTGAAATTCCAGCGCATTCCACAGTGTAGTTCCCCTCCAGCTTGAAGTGCAGGGGTTTGATGTGAGCGCAGGTTATGGGGGCGAGGCGAGCTGGACCGGGGCGAGGCAGATGCAAGAGCACAGAAATGGGGAAGAAAAAGGCAAACATTGATTTGGTTTATTTGCAAATAAATTTTAACTTGACATTGGGGAAAAAAAAAAGAAGCCTGGGGTTTTTTTTTTTTGTAGGCTTTCTTTTATATGTCCAGATGTACAGTAAAAAAACCTTGTAAGTACAAGGAACTTAACGAATGAAGAGTTAAATTTCATGGCAGGCTGAGCAAGGCAGCAAGACAAAATGGCTCCATGGGACGAGAGGGTGAGCGAGACTGACTGAAAAATGGACTGAAACTGGAGCTCAGAGCAGAGGCTGAGAGGAAAAGGAGGGACAGGGGTTTTTTAAACCACTGAAGGAACACTGGGCATATAACAGTAATGCTGGTGCTGTGCTGCTTTGTGTGAAATCCCTGTAAATCACCCAGTAATGAAGAACATATTGAATGTTTCCCAACATCATTTTATTCTGTGTGCACTGCTGTTTGTATTCTTCTTTCTTAAAGTTCTCCCCTGCCTTTCTCATATGTATTTTTGAACCACAGTGCAAATATTGACCCTTCCGCCTACCGCAAAATGAACAGGAATCTAGTCACTACCCGTGAGTCTTTGATGAATAGAAACTAAGCCAAGGACCTTTTAGTTATTAAAAAAGAAAATAAAAAAAATATATATTATATAACTGGAAATCTCCCTGTGACAGCCCTTTAACTCACTGGGGTTACAAGACGACAGATGGATGAGCTGTGGGACTTGCCCCGGATGCCCTCACTTGCTTCCTCCAGTGAATTGGGCAAGAGTCAAGTTAGCACACGGATTAGGGAGCTGGGAAACAGTCCCCAGCTCCCTGGACAGGCCAGGCAGTGGGCAGGAGGTGCCTTTGCTCCAGGTTTCCCTGAGCTGCCTGCTTGCCTCGCCCCAGAGCATCGCTGCACGGCAGCGGCCGAGAGCTGAACCTCCCGGGCAGCCTGCTGAGCTGTGCAAAGGTTACTCGACAATAAGTGCAATAAATCCCAAAATAAATACGTCTGTTTTGCCACCGAGGTCAGGCAGGCTCAGAGATGTTAAGGTCAGCCTGTGTTAGTCCGGTTTGATAAACAGCTGCATGCTGTGTACACGTTGTGAGCCCAGAGCTCTGCTCGGGTCCTTGGGATGGAGCCAGCCGGCGCCCTCGGAGGCGAGGGAAAAGCTGCTCCAGGTGGAAGAACATCCCTGAGCTTTGATCAATGGCTAACATGAGCAAAAATAGCATTTCTGTTAGGCCAGGGGGTGGGTGTAACCCTGTTTGCTCCTGGCAGTTCTCTCGGTAGCTGACTATTTAGTTAAGCTTTTCTCTCCTGCACAGAAAGCGCGGCACGGAGAGCTCCGAGCCCCGCTCTCCTGAATACCGTGACTTTTATTAAAGAATGATGACTTCATCGACATCTTGGTTTGGCCAATATTTGAGCTGTACACAAGAAGATCATGCTTTTCACTGGCGGAGTCTGAAGTAACCCTTTCCTTCCTTTGCTTTTGCTTCTGTAGGTTTATGAAATATTGAAAAGAACAACGTGTACCAAGGCAAAGTATAGCATGGGTAAGGAACTTTATTGAGCTTTAAGATCAATATCTTTTTCAGGTATTGAAAATAATTACATGTTGTAAATGGCTGTGGAGTTTAGGTTTTCCCCCTGCTCTCTAATTTGATATATGTGGATGTAATCGTTTTATTTGGAAATCTAATTTAATTTATGTAGCTGTTTGACATTTTTTCAAATGGGAATTTATAGATTCGACTCTAAATTAAATGGTAAGTGAGCATGTAGCCCCTGCAGATGTGACTTAGGCCTTTTGCAGCAGGGCTGGATGGTGACGTAAACCAGCAGATGAGATGTGCTCTGTGTTCCACACTCCCTGAAACGCATGAGGGTGTTTCCGTGAATTCCAAAAACTGCAGTGAAAGTCTGTGGCTTGGCCCATTCCTTTCAGGCAGGAACCCCACATTTTATGGTGGGATGGTTTTCCAGTGACTTGAGGGAAATGGTCTTGACCAATGCCCCTCCTGAGTGGAACTGAGATGAACCCTGTGGAACAGCCAGGGGCCAGGGCTTGCACTGGAGCTGGGCACCTCAGCCCTCAGAACAGGGGCTGCAGGTCTGGGGATGTGAAGTTTGTACTGCCACGACCAAGAGTTCCGGGATTTCAGCCTTAGGGTTTGTGCTGTGAGAATGAAACTCGTAAGAAAGATGAACTGCAAACCAGGCCCCCTTAAAGGTTTGTTGGCAGCTGATCCTGCTCAGCTGTTAAATACTTTATTTTATACATGTCATGATACACAGATATGCACAGACTGCGGGACCAAAGTTAACAAACAGTTAATGGTAAATCCAAACCAATAAGGTGGAAGGGCGAATTCCCAAACAAAGCAAGAAGAGTGCATGAACATGGAAGAAAATATTTGGCGACTATTGAAATCTGTTACAGGGTTTATTTGCCTACAAGCAGTTCAATAAAACAATGGGAACTTGAATTACAGGTAGTTCTGTTCAATATTGACCCATCAGCTGCTTAGAAAGACATCAAATAATAGAAGAACAATTACGCCACAAATTATTTCCATGCTTTGACTCTTGTGTCGAAGTAACAACACACAATGCACAATTGTTGACTCCTTATATACACTAAAATTTGGTGTCCGGCCAGTATTAACAGAAGCGCTGTTCTCTGTAGCATGGGAAATCCAAATTACTCTGTGACTTTCAGGACCCTTTCCGAGTCTGGTGCTGGATCATTTTCCCTGGAAATTACGTCTTTGGACTTTTGAAAGGGGAAGGTCACACAGCTCAGTTTGAATTCTTGCCTTGGAGTTGGTTTCTCAGTTGAATT
Source organism: Oriolus oriolus (assembly GCA_013400235.1). NCBI lineage: Eukaryota > Metazoa > Chordata > Aves > Passeriformes > Corvidae > Oriolus > Oriolus oriolus. Next base: position 529,601 of record VXBT01011288.1, read on the forward strand.
TTCTTTTTCCCTCCCAGAAAATGGGAAACACAGTAGGGATTAGTTGAATAGGGCAGACACTAATGGATGGTAGAGTGTTGGGATTCCTGGATGGTTCTTCTACCTGAGACTGGCAAGGCCACACAGTATTGCTAATAAAAATGCCATCAGGCCAGCCCAGCATAACTCAATCAGCTCCTTTGTGTTCCAGGGCTGGAATGCTGATTTACAACCCAGCAGAGGTGGCAAACATATCTAAACAAACACAGATAATGCTGCAGCACTGCTGCCCAGCAGGAAAAAGGCAGCTGCCCAGGGGAACACTGCAGCCTTTGTTATTTATTAGGAAAATTTGTGAAAACCTTGTGGATCTGTCTTCACTGTTAAATCCAGATCTGTAGAAGGGGACTGTGTAGCTCTTCTCACAGCCCTAGAAAAATAATTTATCTGCTCACAAGTTGTTTCTGCCAGGAGTGTGGAAACATTTGCAGACAATTCATAGACCTGTATAATCTTAAATAGGGCTTTGAAAATTAATGATACCGCAAGATACTGAGCGCTCCTGGAGCTGCTCCTGCAGCAGGTGATTAGTATCTTGAAAATGTTAATGAACTTGAACAATCCTCATTTCAAGAGCAATCAAAAATGACTGTACAGTGAGCTGGTTCCTGGTTCATAGTCGCTGTTCCTTCAAATCCAGTCCCACACTCTTTTCTTAGCCATGAACTGACGGGCACCATGGAGCACACTGTACACCTCATTTTTCTATTCTTTTTTTAAGTCCTTTCAAATCCTCCTCAAATGTGCCAGTGGCCAGATTTATATATATTTTTTTTTTTTCAGTTGGCATTAATCACCATTGCCCTGCACAAAGACAAGTGCCTGACTTAGCTCTGACTCAGCACCCAAAACTGGTTCATTCCATCCCCAAATGCGCGTTCGTGGGCGACACGACACCCCCAGACGTGGCGGACAGAATTGGAAGTAGCTCTGTTAAAGCCAGCAGCTGCTGGAGGAAAGAACATTAGGGAATTAATGAGCTGCAGCCCTCCAAAGGTCCAGGTCCAGCCACCTCTGGGAATGGTGCAGTGCTCCTCCAAACTTCCACGCCAGCTCCTCCCTCTGGCCCCCCAGTTAAGGAGCGACACCACCCCTGGGAAAGGCAGGACTCCTCCCAGTCCCTTGTGCCACAGACATTTAATAGATGAAGCACTAATTGCTTTCAGCCTCATGCATGTCACTAATAAACGGCTGTGTAAACAGGGAAAGGAGAGGGAAGAAAGAAGGAAACTGCCCTTTTAAATAAAAGACGAAAGTGTGGTAAATATGGTAAGTATTACGCCAAGGTCTTCGCAAAGGCTTTCCCTACAATTTCTCTGATCAATCTGAAACCTGAATTCAAAACTTTGCGTGGGTGATGCGTGTGGGTGTGTGTTCCCCTATGCCATCAATTCCAGCCGTATCCTCCTTGTGATCCAGCCTTCTGCTACACTTTCAAATCTCCAGGCTTGCCCTTAAATCAAACTGACTTTTCAGAAAATGTAATTTATTTTAATGACTAATTTCAAGTCACTGGCTTCTAATTCTTGATTCTCAAATATATATGACTTCCTCTTGCTCTCTGCAGTTCTCCGTTTCATAAAACGAGTCGTGTATAATAACCTATATGATTAAAAATGAAACTACATGGAAAGGAATGAGATGGCAGCAAAATCATTATCTGATCAAATGGCTGTTATTTGGAGGGAAATCTCCAGGAAGGATGATGAAGTGAGGCTGTCTAACCTTGAAATTATAAATAACTATTATGTCTTTATTTTTCAAGGGATCACCAGCCTGCTTGCCAATGGAGTTTACAGTGCTGCGTATCCTCTGCACGACGTAAGTGATCTCGCAATGTATTTTACACGTCTGCCGCCTGTCACCAAGGAATCCCTCACGTGTGACGTGTTGGTGGCATCATCCCAAACACAACTGGCTTTCTCCTCACTCGTGTCAGGACTGCAGTAACTTCTGCAGGCTGTTTCCATCCCTCTGCTCGCTTTTAAGGAATTCCCCACCTCAGTTCTACATCTGATGGTCACAAATTTGAACGTAACATTAGAAGAGTTGTTTCAGTGTTTTAGCAGATGAAATTCTTCTGTTGTTTCCTGACCTTCTGCCTCCAAGATCCCTGAACCACATTCATCCCCAGGGCACCAAGGAGCTGGTCCCCTTGGCCACATCTCCCTGCAGACACAACCAGGAAAAGCCATAAGCAAGGATCTGATGTCCCATATTCCATGGGGCTGGATGTGACTGCAGACCTTCCCGCTGATGAAATCCGCTTCTGAGCAGCTCAGTGAGATGTCAAGAGTGTGCTCAGCTGTAGTGCTCATCGAGGGGGTCAGTGAGAGCTCAGGAATCCTGGTGGCACTCACAGCCGAGCCGGGACCCCCATCCCGTCAGAGGTGCACACAGCTGGGTGTTGGTGTCCTGGTTTGGAGGTTCAGGGTACAACTGGAACTGACAAACACGTGCTCTTAGCCTCCAGAAAAGCTTGGCAGATGTCAGGGGGACGTGGCTGCTCCCTCCCGATGTACTGCCCGTGTGAGTGTCCAAGGGCTGTCGAGCCCAGGGCCGGTTTTCCGTGGGATGTGAGGGTGAAGTGTGTCTTCCTGGTTTTCTGCTCCCCACACTCACACTGGTTTTACGTGGGACTGTGAGAGCTTTCTCTTGGAGCACCCAAGAGCAGAGCAGCCTCTTTGTCTGCCTGATGTTTGTCATACATGTCAGGGCTCTCCAACTACAGCAGTGCCGTGCAGAAATGGAAAAAGGAAGGTTAAATAAACTTCTCATCGTGTTCTTACCTCACATCTTTAGACAGCTACTGATAGTCTTGTATAGAAGTTATTTATTGTCTTAGTTTACTCCTTTATCATATCAAAAAATAGCTGCAAATTGAAATCTAATCAGCCCTGAGTGTTTGGAGAGTCTGGAGAGGGAGCAGCTCTCTCAGCTGGATTCTTCTCTTTCCAGCGGACTGAGCTGAACCCCAAATACCACAGCAATACCGCATCCTTTCCCTTGACATTTTTAGGCCACCTTTATCACTTATTCATTCCTTTTTTCCCCCCATGACAGACACTATTGCTCTCTCCTAATGTGCCCGACGACAGAAGACAAAGTGTGCCGTGACAAATGGGCTCCCAAAATACAGCGTTATTTTACAGATTGCTTTTTCTGGTTTTGATGCATTAAGTGAGTGGGAGACGTGGGCATGCGGGATGCAGAGCAGTTCTTGGCACAGCCCGCTGGATGACGCAGATTTTTCTCTCTTTTTAAAGGGTGACTATGAAGGTGAAAACGTGGAGCCCAATGACAGAAAAGTAAGTTGATGCACAGGGTGGGGGTTAACATGTTCACGAGAGTCCCAGCCTGAGGAGTCACCTGTTGGAATCTGGATGTTTTTGCCAAAATCTCGCCGAAACTGCTGCACAAAGGCACTAAATGCCAAGCAGTTTAAGAAAAAAAAGTGCTTTCTAGCATTTAAATTTGCCCAAATGTGGAATGTAGTGTGGATAGGTGTAAAGTACCCAGCTCAGTGATGATACATTTCGTGCCGCATCGGTAAGAATCTTGACATAAAACTCCTCCCAAAGTTCAGGTGATGTCATTTCAGGCCAGCTCTGATGAGAATATGCTCAGTCATATTCTGGTATCTGTAATGGGCATAAATCCTGCTTCAGGATGAGAATTGGAGGAGTGGGAGGGAGTGGCAATTGGAAACATAAGCATAGAAGTGATGGGGAAGGATAAATATTGAATATTTGTCAGGAATAAGAGGTCCTCAGCAATGTTTATTGTGTGCTCTGCAGCCAGAAGCTGCCCTGTGGATGCACACTGAGGCACTGCATCACTTTTTGCTGAAGTTAATGCTTTAAATTGTGGCTTTATTGTCTGTGTAGTAAAAGACATGCATTCACAGTGGTAAAGCAAGTTATTAAAACAAGGAATTCTCCTAAGGAAGTAATTTTCCTAAGGAAGCAGGAAGTAGTACTTTATACTAAGGAAGTACAAGAAAAAACCCAAATTTTTCACCCTTTGTGGCAATGCTGGTTTTGGAAGTTCAAAGCTCAGTTATTGCATCCTCCCCATCACACTTCCCCAAAGAAGGGTGGCTTCTGTCTGTGCATCAGGCAAAAATTTGAAGTGGAGAGGTGGCAACCAGTTCCCTCAGGAGGAGCTACTAAATTTGGATGTTGTATATGCCGGGCTTTCAGGCCTGGGACTTTGCTTTCCCTGTTAGTTTCATGATTTATTTTTTTTTTTCTCTCCAAAGAAATGCTCTGGACATTCAGGTTGTAGGAAAAGCAGATTTAAAGGCCTTCAGGCTTTATGTATAAAAACAGGTTCACAAAATTGACAGTCTGCTGGTCCTTCAGGTGCAAATGGCTCATCAAAAGGCAGTGGATGTTCTTTCCCTCCTTCCACTGATTTGTGTTAAAAATACCACACATCTGTCCTTTCATTATTAAGCAACACTTCACTCAGCTAAAAATAGGATGAAAGCCCATGTTTTCTGAAAGAGTCCAGATTATCTTCTTCATTACTAACATTTCAAACCTCACAAATTCACTAATTTCACGAGTTCATCGGGTGTTTGGAAGTGTTTACCTTGGCTTTTGACTTTCAGTTCCATCAAGTAATCTTTTGGTGTGTTTTGGCATGTCTCTTCTGGTTTCTTGAAGCTTTCTTTAATCTTATCCAGTGCTAGGCTTGGCCTGTGCCTTTTTTAACAAGAAAATTAAAGATTTGAGGCCTAGAAATGAAGTAAATATTTAGGTCTAGTGTGCTGATCTCCTCTAATCATGTCTTTGAAGCTGTGCTTTGAATATCAGGCTGATAAATGTCAGGATAAATGAGATAATTCATTTGTACTTTAGGCACAAATCTGGTTTCGAGTTGCACAAAACTAAAACATGGCACTGATGCAAAATCTGCTCAGCTTAGTGTTTTCCTGATATGCCTGGCCAGCTTAGATCACAGAAAAGGAATCTAATTTCCAGCATAAACTTGGTTTTAAAAATTACATTAAAAAAAAATATATATATATATATATGTAAAAAAATAAATCAGAAAGGAANGGGCTTAGCTAATGCTGCACGTGGATGTTGGGATGTCCCAAATCACTGCTGCCCAGACACAGGCAGCTGGCCTTAAACTTCTGGAAAATGTGGTTGTAAGAAACCTAACGCAGAATAAAAATAAAATTTGCAAGAATGTTGCTGTTTAATAAAGGCCTGCTGTTAAGTTTCAGTTCCTGCTCTTTCTGATGTAAGGAAATTATTAATGATTAATGACTTTGGGTTGCAGAGGGGAAAATCCACAGCCCACTTGTATTTTTGACGTCGTATTTCTGTAAAAGCTGAGAAGTTGCTTGGGTTTGTTTGTTTGTTTGTTTGTTGTTTTTTTTTTTAATGGGTCAAGCCATTTGTATAAGTACAGCTTGGAAATTCTCTGTTAATGGTTTGGCAGGAGAATTCCAAAATTGCCCTAGGAACATTGTTTGCTGTGGGACTTCCCTGTGATCAAGTGTGAGCAGGAGGAACGGGCATGGGCAGTGGCCAGGCTCTGGTCTGCCTTTCTTTTCTCTGCTGCGTTTCTCTGGAGACATGTAGGAGTTTGACATCTGTCAAGTTTCCCCTGATAAAACAGCCTGGAGTTTAGGGAATAACATCCTGTTTGGTCTAGGAACGAGATTAATCCTGTTGGCCTCCCTGTGCTGATACTGGTTTTGGTCCTGGTTCCCCATTGAGTTTGATTTCTTGTTCACTCTGTTGGCTGAATTGAATGAGGGGAAAAAATCAGGTTTGAGAAGCACTATTTATATAGTCTACAAAATAAAGGATAAGTTGAAGGTCTCAGAGGAACCTATTTTTCTGAGAGATTCAGTTTTTCAAATCTTTAATGGGGATCATTGTTTCCCTTGGCCCATATCCTGACGAAAAGGAAGAGTGGAAATCATTGGCTTCTTGTGGCTTAAAGCTGAAAAAAGTCCTAAATGCAGCCTTTGAGGCACGTCAGCCAAGCACCTCTTGCTGGATGCTGAAATGTATCTTTTGTGTAGCAGCATGGCCTGAAGTTGTGTCAGGGGAGGTTGAGGTTGGATATTGGGAAAAGGTTCTTCCCCCAGAGGGTGGTTGGGCCTACGGATCACAAAACCAGCACTGCTCTCCCTGTCCCTGCTGTAGGTGTCCGTCAGCCCAGCTGCTGAAGAGCCTTTTAATGTGCTGGAATTCATCACTCTGTTGGAGCATGCCAAACCATCACATTTATTTTTAATATTTAATGCAGGCTGCGTGTGTTGGCATGATTTGGGCCGAAGCCCCGGCGTGGTGAGGCCGGAGCTGTGGGCCCCGCAGCGGCCGAAGGAGAACTCGCTGGTGCTTTAGCTCTCACCTTTTCTCTTCCCTTCCTGTTTTCCAGCTCCTGTGTGAGGAGTGGGCGAGCTACGGAGTGTTTTATAAATACCAGCCCATCGACCTGGTGAGGTGAGGGTTCAGCCCTTGGGGTCGAGTTTCCACGGGGCAGAGCTGAAGCTCTGCAGGGATGCTCATGCCCGTGTCCCTGGGGGGATGCTGCCCTCAGTGCCACCCTCAGGGGATTCCAGAGAATGGGAAATTCACTGGGAGAAAAGGAGTTTTCTGTGAGTTGAAATGTGCTGATATATCCCACACAGTGTGAAAAGGCATATTTTTAATTAATTTTGTTTGCTCATGATGAGACCTGAGGCTCTCTGGAGAAAATGAGGTGCCTTTTTGAGAGGATTCACTCACAGAAGGTCCAAAGACACCAATTAGCACAGCAGAAACACAGTGAGGGGGGAAAAATGACCAGTGGGACAAACTTGTTTTCAGGGTGCCTGTATCTCTGGATGAACTTCAAGCATCATGAGAAAGAGAGTCCTCTGAGAAGAAAAAAATTCCCACAGGTCATCCAATCTTTCTCCATGCCTAATCCAGATGTGATTCATAATTTTAGCCACGTTATATTTTAAGAAGTAGGAAACATTTCACTCTCTCTCTCTTATTTCTTTTTCTTTTTTCTAAATGTATTTCAGAAAATACTTTGGAGAGAAGATCGGGCTATATTTTGCCTGGCTGGGAGTTTATACACAAATGCTCATTCCAGCTTCAATTGTAGGGATTATCGTTTTCCTGTATGGCTGTGCAACTGTGGATGAGAATATACCCAGGTAAAGGGGATGAATAAATAGATTCTATTGTTGGAGTGCACTCCAAGCTCAAAGTTGCCTTGCTTTAGAAAAGTTTTGTCAGTAATATCTAGGCCGAGCATAGCTGATATTGTGGTTTCTTCCTCCTGGATCTTGCCCTGTGCCACCCACGTCCCTGACACCCCCATCCCTGTTCCCAAGGTCTGTCTTTGTGTGCTCCTAAAACTCTCCATCCTCATTCTTTATATTTTGGAAGCTGTGCTTAAAATTAATCCACCTCCACAGGCCCCTCTGATCTCAGCTTCCAGTAAGCAACGGAGCTCTCCCAAGGGCACAGAACAGCCCATTTCTATCTCATTAGCATTCATTGTTAATATTACTTGGGGAGTTTGCATTGATGTCCTAAAAATAACTCTTGGCCGGTGGCTCAGGTGGTTGGGTTTTTTTTTCCCTAACTCAGATCATTATGTTAAAACAAACCAGCAAAATTCTGCTAATGAGGGGGTTTGGTGCTTCCCAGCACAGAGTGCTGAGGAGGGCATTGTGTGACAGGGAGATGCATCAAGAATATGCATCTCTCAAATAAGCTACTGTGATCACATCAACAAAATCTGGATGTCCTCCTACTTTTAATCTTTTAGCCAAGTTCTGTATTAAAACATTTTTAAAGCCTTCTGATTTTGCGTTATTTGCCCTGCACGCATCGTGAGCTGGAGATGCAAATTACAGGGTCTGTACAACGAGCACCAGCCCTGAATAACAAAGAAGATAATGGATACCAAAAAATAGATTTAATTTTTTTTTTGTTCGTTAAGATTGCTTTGTAGTGCTTCCAGCAGTTGAAGACAGTCGAAGGGAGGGTCACTGTTGCTATTTCACAGATGGAGCACAGAGGAGATAAATTGGTTGAACTCCAGTCTCTTGATGTTCAGCACTTCCCTTGTACCTTATCTATCCCTGTTGTTTGTATTTCGAAACAGGAGTGTTTTATTTTATTTTTATTTTATTTATTCTGTAAGAGCAGAAAGCATAGGGCCTTATGCCTTTCCTAAAGTTCCCTCTTATTCCCTGGAATGGAAGTAGAGCTGGGGAAGGAGGGAGGGAGGGAGACAGCCTTACATGAGGATTTCAGCCCCTGCAGTGGTGTAGGATCGCATCCAATGGTCCTACAGAAACAGCTGCTGTCCAGAGGAGAAAAGATCACCAGAGCACGAAGCTGGAGCCATCCTGACCGTGCTTGTCCCTTCTCTTGTGTGTTTGCTGCAGTATGGAGATGTGTGACCAGAGAAACAACATCACTATGTGTCCCTTGTGTGACAAAACATGCAGTTACTGGAAGATGAGCTCTGCTTGTGCCACTGCCCGCGCCAGTCATCTGTTTGATAACCCTGCAACTGTCTTCTTCTCAGTCTTCATGGCTCTCTGGGGTAAGAAGGTCTATGCCTTGATGTTAAGCTTTTAATTATTTAAAATACAACAGGAAGAAACAGAGGAGATAAAGCAGTATATTTATACACAGGCGGTTAATGATACAAAGAACTTATTTTTTTTTTTTTTTCTCCTTCCCCATGAAACTGTCACACCCAAATTTATATTCTGGACTGGAGGCTAAAATTCAAAAAGTTGCTCAAGCTGAATAGCAAATGAAATTGTTAAGCATCTGTCATAAAACTGCTGCGTGGTATGTCAAAATTTCATTAACAGGATTGCACAGCTTGCCAAAAACAAAAAAAAAAAATCTCTTTGCAGAGCCAGCTTCCACTTTAGAACATTACAGAAGAGATGTATTAATGTACTCTGGGGTTGAGGGGAGGGCTCCGGGGGGAAGTGTAATGGCCTTTAGCGTCTTCAGGACAAACCAACATTGATTCCTGAGTGTGCTCTGAGATGCAATTAGGTTTATCAGCATGCAGACATCATGCAAGGAGACTGGGAACAGGGAACAGTGGTGGAGAGGGATTTTTCCTCATCCTGATGCTGCCCTCGTGCTTTGAGCCCTTACTGGGCATGTCTCTAGAACCTGGGTCAAAATATGGACCCTCTCGTGCAACCTTTGTGAGAATGGCTTCAGGAATGGTTATAGAGGGCTTCTCCCCTCCCTGCTGGGGGAGCGATGGGGAATCTCCCTTCTCCAGGAATGGGTTCTGGAGGAGAGGAGCTTTGATGGCCAAATATTCCCAGCAGCAGAGAGCAGCACAAGCCTCCCTGTACACCTCGTTGTGAATTAACATAACCTGTACTGGATTATATTTCATCTCAATAATCCCCCCTGAGCTTTTATCTCTTCCAGTACACAGGGAACTCTTTGTACCTTACCATTCATCTGAACTGATTTAAGTACAATTGAACATAATTCAATTTTAATTTTTGGCCAAGGCCCGTGTTTGGGATAAAGCTAAAGCACTGAGAGCTTATTCTCAAGTACCACGAGGAAAGTCAAATGTCAGCTTTAGCCTCTCTCATTTTCCATTATTGTGAGCCCCACATGGGTCTTGGCATGTTGTCCTGTTGTCCAAAAAGTAACAGTTTGCCTCCCTTTCCACAGCAAACAACTATGAGTCTCTTCATGCATTTTTTTACACTCTTGTGCAAAGTGAGGAAGATTGGCAGAAGCCTCACAGGGCCCTGTGCAAAATCTGAGGGGGTTTTGAAGTGGGGTGTGAAACTCCTCAGGCTCTTCGGAGTCAACATAAAGTTTTGTTGTGGTACAATACCATATAAAACAAATGTTGTTTCAGAGAGGTCTTTTTCAACTGAAAAAATGACAACTTTCTCCACGTAGTTTTGAATTTGTGTTTTTGAATTGGTGTTGTTGAATTCATGTACAGTTGGAATAGGACAGTGCAGGTGCTTGTGGGAGAGCGGCGGTGCAGCTCCCTGGCACCTTCCCCCAGGGCTCCCAAAACAACCCAGTGTTCCAGACACTGTACTCTCCTTTTGCCCTGTTGTAAATCAGTGCCACAGGAGGATTTCCAGTAGCATCTCACTCATTTTCCATATTTCTGGCTGCAAATGGAAGCTGCAGCCCCCACCCAGCGTGAGGACTGCGGGCGGCGAGGAGAGGGGAGGCAATTCCGGATCTGTGACAGGGACCCTCTCAAGGCACAGCTCCGGCCATCCTGACTCACAGGAAGCCTGTGGCTTGTGAAGGGGCTCAGCTGCAGCTTTTCCACGTGAGAGTTTCGCTTGGAAGGCGAATGAATGTCATGGCCCCAGCCTGGCTCCAGTCAAGAGGGTGTCCTTTCCTCTCTGTTCAACTTTGTTACCCTCTCCCTGCCTCTGTTTTTTCTGGATATGAACGTTTCTGAGCACATCTGTTAATACTCACTGTGGGAAGCTCCCCTGGGAAGACCATTTCTTGGTAGACTTGCCTCTTTCATAATCACTTATTTATTATACAACACTGGTGTATTCCCAGCATCTAAATATGTCCTCTGAGAACGCGCTCGGTCTCAGGGGCAGATAGACTGATATAGACTGGGATCATTCATTGGGACTCAAGAATTGCTTTCACGAGGTTTTTTTCTCTGAGCCTTCTCCACCAAGAAGAAAATGGCTGGGTTTTTAATGACTAAAACCCTTAAAGGCTTCCTCTTTCACAGCCTGCCCACATGCAGCTTTCACAAGAGGGTTTGGGTGTGATGATTAGAGCCAACCACACTCTTGTGACCACTAGATGGATGTAATTATAATTATATAAAAATGCTTTATCTTGATATTTTTGAGGGAATAACTCCACCATCACTACAAGTGAAATCATTCCTATTTTGTACAGGTAAGACTCAGGTTTTCTGGGCTCACAGATGAAGCAATATGCAGTTGAAGACCAATAATATCATTAGTCACACATACAAATATTTAAATAAGTTTGGCTGCCTGGCTTTCTTAGAGTTTGGCATGGCTAAATAACCTTCCCTGTTTTCATGGAATAGGGAACAGAGGCAAGAGGACAAAAAGTGAACTTCATGGTGGCACCGAATGCTGTATTAATTTATTCTATATTTATTAACTTGGTTTAAAGTGTTTAGGTTAAATGGGAAAGAGGGATGAGATCCTAAAGGAGAGAGAAGCAGATAGCAAAGACTACCTAAAATAATTTACATTTACTATTTTATGTATGAAATAAGCAGGTATGCACATCCCAAATAGATTTTGCAGCCGATGGCCAAGAGATTCCCTTAAAAATTTGCGGGCACCTTCCTACATGAAGCTGTGGATGTAACAAAAGCCCTTTTTTCAGCTTACCTGGATAAAACATTTGGCTCCTGGCACACCCGTGTTTCCCAGCCAGACATGACTGCCGAATACAAGGAAACAGAAATGAAGTTATGTGGTAACACGTGTTGTATGTTAAACTGTTGTTTCAGCTGCCACCTTTATGGAGCACTGGAAGAGAAAACAGATGCGCCTCAACTACAGGTGGGACCTGACTGGGTTTGAAGAGGAGGAGGTTTGTCCCTTCAGTTCTGACTCTTTGCCTTCCACCGTGCTGTTGCCCTGACCTTGCAGACGTTGCCTCATGTTCCTGGGAGGGTTCCATCCTTTAGAAGGAAGGAAAATCCCTATACATGAACTATTTGAGGTTTTGGTAGCAAGGGCATGACTAGTCCAGTCCTGTTGCCATGGGAATGTAATTGTGTAGCCACAAAATGCAATTTTTTTTTTTTTTTGAAGTGTGTAGTGGGGTCACACCCAGCAGTGTAGGCATGGAATATACAGCTCAGACCTTCTGCTGGGCTGAAGTCAGGGTGCCAAGAGCCAAGGACCTCATTCATGGAACACTGCTGTAAATCAGAAATGAGTGCACTGGAGCTGATAAAGTTACAGCGCTGTAAAAAAAGCACTGAAAAATTCCTATTAACTTTAAGGATGCAGGATCAAGCCCTGACTTGGAAAATACCTCAGAAAGCACTGCCAGACGTGTGGGCTTGAGGCATGGGGAGGGACACAGTGTGGAGGTGATGGAGTTTTTTGCAGTGGCTAAAAAAATAGTAATATCCCTGGCCAGCTTTATGCTAAATCTATTGAAGAGCATAAAGGAGAAAAGGGCCAAATCTGCATGAAGAAAGATCTTCAAAATCAATGAAGTTTTAGAAGGAAAGGAGAGAAGATCCTCAGTCAGCTGAGAAACCATTTCCCACCTTTTCGGTTTCAATTTTGCCGCTTTACAAAAAATAAAGGAGACACCTTCCCGGAGCAGAGCACAGTCCCAGCCCCCAGCCTCGCCCTGCTGTTGTTATTAAAAGAAGCATGACCTCCCTTGTCACGTCCCTAGATGTCCTAAATAGATACACAACAAACGCTGCTCACGTGAAACACAAACCTCAGCAGACCTGGGCCTGACACCCTGCAGCTCGCCGAGCCTGGCACGGCCACCGCTCCCCTCGCCCCCAGAGCCCTTCTGCTGGAATTATCTCCCTTTAATATGTTTATCTCCTCCATCACATATTTAGGTGCCCTGTGCCAGCAGCCTCTGTGCTGCTCCATGCCTGTTTACTGGGAGAGAATATAGGGATTTATTTCCTGGACACTATATGCTCCTTTATTTTTGGTAACTTGTTAGCATACATGAAAGTGGAGAGGATTAAGTGTATCTTTCCAGTGTGTGAGTTCAGAGCTCTGCACAGCCAAAGCAGCAGCTGTCAATACAGTATATTTTATTCTGTGTTTTGGGCGGTGATAAAGAATACAGCCGTGGGTTTAGCAGAGAATTGAAGATTCTCCTGTTCCTGATTTGGGGGAAACTTAAGCTAGAATCATGTTCAACAATCGGGATTTCGAGTGAAATGCTGAAGCCCAAAGTGTCTCATTTTCTGGTGTTTTTAGGGATGCCTGGTTCATACAATACTTTCAGTAATGTTAATTAATACAGAACATGAATAGACTGTTTTTTCTCTGGTAGTGTCTAACCATCCACTGTACCTATGTTTGCTTTATGTAATTTTTAATATATAAATACAATATGACCTGCAACAGTTCAGTAATCAAATTTTTGTTTATTTGTTTTTTTGTTTTTTCTTGTTTTTCGTGGGTTTTTTCTGGTTTCCTGAAGGAGGCAGTCAAGGTTTGGAAAACACTTTTTTTTTTAAATCGCTCCTACCTTTTTTATTCCATGTCTACTGATGAATGCCATCTTTTGATCTCCATTTCTCCTTTTTCAAGCATAAGATTTTCTTTAGAACTCCCACTGATTGCTTTGCCTTTACACCCTTCCCCTCTCCACTTGTTCAGACTTTTTTCAGCTCCGTTCTGTTTCCCATCCAATGCATAATTTTGAATTCTGACTCTTTTATGAATGCGTAATTATCGGGAATTCTGAATCCATGAATCTTCCTGAACCTTTTGGCTGTCTTTTACTTCCAAGTGTCTCCTGCACCTTCTCCTGCAATGCAGACAGAGAATCTGTGGATGCTGTCCAGGACAAAATTAGGGGAACACCCCACCTGACAATTTTATGGGATCCCAAAGCCGAGTATTTTGCATACTTACAGCAGAAAATTAATCCCCTCATGAGCTGAGGATCACTGAAATTAGTTAATGACATTTAACTTTTATCAGAAATAGAGGTAATTCAAATCCAAGCATCATGAGCCATGCTGTCTGCAGGTTGTGCTGCATATCTCATATATTCAATTTAATCTACACAGCAGTGCACATTGCTGTCCAAATCGTTCTGCAGCTGCTGCTGCTGCAGACACAGGATTTAACTTTTTTTTAGTTATAGTCAACGATCAATTGACATGAATGACATACCAAGTGAATTGGAATTCAGTTGGAAAACTCCGAAATTATCAGCAAATCGACCTGCAGAGAGTTCACCTGCAGCTGATTGAGAAAATAAGTAATGTTGCTTTTTTATTAAATACGACTTCTTTCACAGGATCATCCAAGAGCAGAATACGAAGCAAAAGTTTTAGAAAAATCCCTGAGAAAAGAACACAAACATAAAGAGGTATGGTAAAAATATTCATTTGCTTCACTTATGGAAAAGAAGGTTTTTACAGCTTGCAATGATCCAAGACTAGGGAATAGGTAAAAAAAAGTCAGTGCTCACTGTGTTTAAATTCCAGGCGTCTTCATCCATACATGAGATGCTCAGGGTGTGCCAGGCACAAGACCTGATTAAATCTAGAAATGCCTTTACTAATTAGATTCAGGAGTGTGGCTCAGGGAAACTGATTGAGCCTCATCAAAGAGGTGCTCCTCTGATGCTAATAAATCAAGTCTGAGAAAACTGTAATGAATCCTGTTTGAGGAAACTGTGAGAAACCATCTTGTTCTGTGCAGTAAAAGTACCTAAAGCCTCTCAGGAGAAGTTCTCTGTCTTGCTGGACTTTCTCTGCAAATAAAACTATTAATGAAGAGTACTAACCCCGACTTCCACACCGAATTCCAGCTTTGGCAATAACCTTCTGCCTTTTAAAAACACAGCTTCCCCTTTTATCCCACTGAAGGAGGCAGCTCTCACTTACGCTTTGAACTTGCTCTTTACATCGCCGTGAGGAAGGGGCTGCCAGTCATGCCAGGAGCACCTGCCTCTTGCCAAGGGATGGTGCAATCCCTACAAGCAGCTTCCCTGCCCTTTCACCGGAGCTGGAATTCCTTTCCTGGCTGCAGCAGAAAGATTTGGAAAAGCTCCTTTTCTCCCCGGCACACTGCTGCCCATCCTACCTGAGGTTATTCCCCCTTCACTGGGAGAATTGAGCCATCTGTGGCGTGGTTTTCATGAGAGAAGTAAAGACTCCAGCATAAAATTTGGCAGAATTTCCTCTCTTGTGTCTGTTGCCAGTGGCACCATGATGTGGAACCATTCCCTAAACTGGGATTTTGTGAGAACCCTGCGAAAATACTACATTTACATGATACACTCTTTAGGGGCAGCACACAGAGATGGGTGTTAAAATAAATTTACACTTGAGTACCATTGGGGCCCTCTTAAGAGAGGCTACAGAGCTACTGGTGGCATGTTCCCATTAATCTATAGGATGCTGTGTGGAAGTGGTTCAGGGCCATAAGCAAATCAAACTTCTTTTTAAATCCCTTGCAGAAGAGAAGCAATTTGGGTTGCTGCCCTGTGGTAGGCTGGGTAAATTATTTTGAATATGGACTTTACTGTATTCTGCTAAAAGCCTGCAACTTGCTGTACTTTTGAGTATAATCAGAATTCGGGTCTTAAATGTGGAAGACTAATCAGACCATTAATGAATGGTGGCCCTCTAATATTGGAGAATGAAAGTTGAGCAATTAAGAAAGGATTTTTATTTTTTTTTTACCAGACTATTTATAAGGTTTTGGGCTGTGTTCAATTTGGATGTTACTAATTTGGGAAACGTGAGAAAAAGAGGTTTTTTCTGAAAGACTTGGTGGTTATCTTTCATTGGGATCTCATGTGTTAAAGTTCAAATTCAACAGTTGTAAGACGGCTTGGAAACACTCTTAAAGAAAAAAATATCTAAAGCTAAAACAAAATTGCTTATAGCTTTTTCAAGAGAAGTCCAATTAAAAACAAAATTTAAGGGGAAAAAAAATTTGGACATCCTTTATACCTCGTAAAAGAGAAAGCAGAGCACAATCCTGTATTTAAAAGGGAACATCCTTTGCAGGATTGCCTGATGTTCCCTAGGATTTGGGGCAAGCGTTTGTCTTTTGTTGCTGTTATGTTTTATTGACTTAAAGCTGGAACACCAAGCCTTAAGCAAACTAACAGAGCATTCACTTGTGCTAAAGTGCTGTGTCAGTAGGGAATATGGAATTAATTAATGGGATTAATTGAGCAGTGCTTTGTAATGCCATATTGCCCAACCCTTTTCTGTTTCCTTTGGCTGCCATCAGAAGCACCGATATTTTCCAGAAGAGACAGCAAACAAATGGAGACAAAGAGTTAAGACAGTCATGGCTGGGGTGAAATTGGTTCTTTTTATTCAAACTTATGAGGAAACTCAAATTATGAGTAATTATGGAAGACACAAATCAATTTGTTTTTGGCTGTTGAACCTTTGTTTAATATTCACATTCAGTTCTGGGTTTCTTCCCCTTCCTCCCCTTGTTCCTTCAGCACTTTTTGGGACACCATTCTATGAGTTGGGAATGGCACTGCATGGCTAATCTTAGATTTCCCATCCTGGATGTTATGTTTTGCAGTGGAGCATGGGCTATGTGTTGAAAGAGTCGCTTGCACTTCCCTGAGACAACGTGCATGTCATAAAAATAGAATTTGAGCGATTTTTTTTATGTGCATTACAACGTGTGCATCATCTTCTGCGACGTTCCTTTCGTTGTTGTTTTTCTGGTGTTTCGAAACAATTCCGGGCATCCAAGTTTGTGAAGGATTCCAGAGGAGCAACGCTCTTCTAAATGAATATTTTGTAACCAAATTCAGGCAGTGGCTGATTGACTTGGATTTAGGGAATTCAGAGAATATAAAGACTTGTTGCATAGAAAATCACAAAATGGTTTGAGTTGGAAGGGACCTTAAAGATCACTTCATTCCAGCCCCTCTTCCATAATTCCTCTTAGTGTAGTCCATTGAATATTGTAAGAATAGCCAGGTAAAAGTAAAAATCACTCATATCAAAGGAATTTCGAGTCTTACCACTCACCAAAACTAGATCTTCCCTGTCAGCTCAGTGTTCACCTTGGAGCTACTCCACAGCATGAATTAATTTAAAACTTAAATCTGTATTTCAGTGGAGCCAGCTGTGCAACAGAAGAGCTGCAAGTATTAACTGTGGAGGGAGAGAGAGGAAGGAGGGGGATTTTTCTAGGGAAAGCTAAAGAAAATATTTAACAGCAAGAGAGACCTTATTTCACAGTTTATGACAGCCTATTTGCATGTTTCCTTCAAAAAGTACACAGAGAAATCTGGTTTATTTTTACTCCCAGTGCAGGCACTTGACCAGTCTGAACCTGGATACGGAGTAAACAATTTGCCTGTGTGGAATTGTGACTGTAAACACTGTGTCTGCATCTTCTAACTGGTTGTGGTTTTGCCAGCCTTTTCTTCCCCCTCTGTGTTTTCATCACATGTGCAAAATCGCACTCTCCTTCTTTATTAAGTGTACCTTTCTTTTTCCCCCAAAAAAAAAATTTTAGACGGACAAAGAGAAGCTGACATGGAAGGACCGTTTTCCAGCCTATTTAACCAATTTTGTTGGCATCATCTTCATGGTAAGCATCACCTGGCAAAACCTGAAATTTTTGTTGTTGAGTCATTGTACGGAAGAGAAGTGATAGAAACTTTTATCGGATGGATGTGGTTCACAAACGGCTTTTTCCTGGTGAAAAAATTCAAGCATTTTATTGGTTTATGATCTAAAATATTTTCAAGAACTTGAATTTCTACTTTGCTGTCTCTTTCCAATAAAGAAAAAAGAACACTAAAATAGGGTAGAGGAAAATGAAGCGACAGAAATGGAAATTCCCACCACCACTGATGGGGTGAAACTTAAGAAGTACAGAGAGGCCTCTCAGAAAGTGGTCGGGAAGTAGACACCAACATCATCTTTATAATCAAACTTTTGGAAAGAAATGACGTTGCAATCATAATTGCAAGGATTTTTAATAAATCATTCAAATTTGGAGCTATACCATCTAACAGGAGAATTGCAAACAGAGCACTTAATTCAAGGAAAAGGTAAAATAATGATGAGAACAGCCTTCTTCCATTTGCTGATAAAGCATCAGCGTTTAAAACAAGTGTTGACAGAAACAATAATAATTCAAGTCAGGGAACAGATTGGCAGAGAGATAAGAAAAAGCTTAAACCCTTTCCAAAGGTAAAATTCACCAGACTAAGTCAATGAATTTGGTTCCTTGGGATAGGGATTTTGGTTTAGGGTTGGGTTTTTTTAATATTTGTGTTTTCCGAGATCGGAAATGCAACAAATCTCCTGTTTTCAGCTGAGGAATCGATACCTTTTGAGAATCATGTTATAAAATCATTCCTCCATTTAAGCAATGAAAAATTGAGAGGGATTTTACTGTGCCAGGAAGTGTGTTGATTTAATCAGATTTAATTTCAGTTTGTGATTATGAAAGCACAGCGAGCCTGAGTAAGGGGTTTGGTGTGTCGAGTGAAGCTGAAACACTCCTCTTTGTTTCAAATTTGGCTTTTTTTGGTGTATCATAGAGGAAATTCCACGTGTATATGCTTGTTGGTGTCAGGGCTGAAAGCAATCCCACTAGTACTTCTAATATTGGTATTTATATTAATTACAATTATTATTTATATTCATTAGTAATATACAGTATTTTAGAATTTATTTATTACTAATATGTAGTATTTTTTAATACTTCTAAACAAGGAGTTTACATTTAGGTGCCTTAAAAAAAAATAAGCCTGTTGCCTGCAACTGTGGCACCTTTGTGTCATTTTTTTTCATGTCATTTTCAAGTAACAAAAGAGGATCCTTCCCCACAGTTCATCAAAGCCTTAATGCAGAATTGGGGGGCCCAGAGGTCCCACTTTTAAGGTTATTTCTAAATCCCAAACAAAGTGTTTAAAGGGAAATCTTTGGTAAGGTTTTGGGCGGTTCCTCCTCGCAGGTCGGGCTGACGTTCGCCATCGTGTTCGGAGTGATCATCTACAGGATCTCCACAGCTGCTGCCTTGGCCATCAGCTCCACGCCCTCAGGACGCTCGAGCGTCCGCGTCACCGTCACTGCCACTGCCGTCATCATCAACCTGGTGGTCATCATCATCCTGGACGAGGTGTACGGCTGCATCGCCAGGTGGCTCACACAGATCGGTGAGTTGGAGCCCTCAGCTCACTGGGAGGGGTTTAAATCAGAGCATCCAGATGACTCATGAGCAAAGCCAAGGATGTTCAAATTTGTGGCTAAAATTCCACTGCAGAACTTTTTTTTTTTTAATTATTTCCAAAAAGTTATCAGTAACAAAAGGTCCAGAAATCTTTTCAGGTTAAGTTTTCACCCATCTACAAATGATTGTCATGAAGGTCAGGCAGGTGTGGAATGCAGTTGGAATTGCTGTTGTAACGTGTCTGACTGGTGGGATCCCCAGCAGATTGACCACTGACCTCAGTGCAGCCATAGCTTTAATCTATATCTATAACTATATCTATATCTATATCTATATCTATATATCTATATATCTATATATCTATATCTCTTTGTTTAAAAGGTGGCTGATGTTCTCCAAAACCCACATTTATAAGATCTTGGAATGTTTCCAGGTAGGATAATTCCGTAACGTTTCTCATCCATGTCCCATTGGTTCCAGAGGTACCAAAGACTGACAAGAACTTTGAGGAGCGGCTGATTTTCAAGGCTTTCCTGCTGAAATTTGTCAACGCCTACACTCCCATTTTCTACGTGGCTTTCTTCAAGGGCCGGTGAGTCATGAAAGGGCAGTTTGGGGTTTCAGCTTGCTGGAGGCCTTTTCAGGACTAAACATTAGGTGGTCCCACTCCAAGGCATGGAGTATGACATGAATTACTTTCGGAATCAAATATTGAAAGTATAAAATCCATCTGGTGTTTTTAACTCTAACCATTGTGCCCTAGGTTTGTTGGACGTCCAGGAGACTACGTCTACATTTTCCATTCCTTTCGAATGGAAGAGGTAATTGCATTTCTGTCCTGTCTGGGATTGTGTTGGATGGATGGGAGCACCCTCCCCCTCTGCCACAGGGGTGGGGGAGATGTTCTGACTGTCCTCTCCTCTGTCCACCCCAGTGTGCCCCAGGAGGTTGCCTAATGGAGTTGTGTATCCAGCTCAGTATTATCATGTTGGGCAAGCAGCTGATCCAGAACAATTTGTTTGAGATTGGCATTCCGTAAGTAGCAACTTCTGTTCGTTTTCTTTTTTAATTGATTGCGCCTGTTAATGTAAAATAACTGAGAAATGAGCACTGGGTGAGCAGAATGGAGTGCTCAGCAAATTTTCTCTATTTCCCTCAGAAAAATGAAGAAGTTTATACGATACTTGAAATTGAAGCGTCGGCGTTCTCTAGACCATGAAGAGCACATGAAGAAAAAGCAGCGTTACGAAGTGGACTATAACCTGGAGCCCTTTGCTGGACTCACCCCTGAGTACATGGAAATGAGTGAGTGAGGTGGAAAGAAGGCATTTTAAACCGTAATTATCGTGACTAATTGGGGTGGAGAGCTGAGCTTTTTGAACTGTACATTCAGCAGACAGTGGATATGAGATAACTGAATTATTAACGTGTGAAGTCTTGGACTGGAGCGTGTTTCAGCCAACCCTGGCTGCTGGAGGGCTGGATTGTGCTCTCTGCTGTTCACAAGCCCTTACTTTAGCATGGTATTTCAGATATTTTCTTTCAAGCCATGTGACACATCAGTGTCAAGTTTCAAATGCAAATGATTAAATGGCATATACTGGAGATTGTGAGGCGTATTTCACCATCAGTTGAACCCTGCACTGGAAATAAGTTAGCTCAGATTTGATCATTTCCACAGCAGAGTCTTCTTTCTGATATCTGAACTAAATCTTCTGAGAGCAATGCAAGTCTATAGACCAGGTGGTACTTGACAGATCACATAGAATATTTTTTTCCAAGTAATATCTTATGTTGAGTGAGACAGACTAGAATATCTGGTGACCTTGATGTCCAGAGTACTTGAACAAGATGGGAATTCAGTGGTACCAACTACAAGGCCATGCTGCCAGTTCCTAAAAATAAGAAAAAGTGCAGTTACTGAGATCAGCATTTGGAAGTAACAGGAGAAAGATGGGCACTGGCAGTACCAGGATGAGCATGACATCCATGCAAAAAGCAAACACGATCCCAGGTTATAGGAAGCAAGTTATTCCTGGCAGAGGCACAGAATCAGCCATGTCCTCTCCAAAGCTTCCAGTGGGATTTGGGTGAAGGCCAAAAACCTGCTGGGAAGAACATGGCAAGTTTAGGTAGAGCCACCACGGTCACTGCCATAATCTCACTCCTTCAGGTGACTCCTGTGCCAGCCTTGCCCATGGAAAAAATGTTTTAGGAGCTTCCCCATCCTTCTGGTTACTTTTGCCTTGCCTTTTGCAAGGTGGAAACTGGCCCTTCCACGCCCAAACAGAGCAGCCATCAAGCAAACTGCCTGGCACAGAAGATGGGATTGAGTCTCCCAGAACCTGTCACCTTGGCAGAATTTGGGGGCTGGCACTGGCGTGGCGATGGGTGCATTTGGTAAATACTGACAACAGGCACTGAAATGTTTTTTTTTTTTTCCTTTCCAGTTATCCAGTTTGGGTTTGTAACTTTGTTCGTTGCCTCCTTCCCGCTGGCACCTTTGTTTGCTTTACTGAACAACATCATTGAAATCCGTCTGGATGCCAAAAAATTTGTTACTGAGCTGAGGAGACCGGTAGCAGTGAGAGCAAAGGATATAGGTAAGTGGATATTGCTATTGTATCCCTGTTTGTTTATTCCTGGATTGATGGCAGGATGTTATTACGCTGAGCTGGTTTCAATAACAGGGAGATATTTATAGGAAAAGTCAAAACATTCGGCTGTGGCTTACCTGTGAATTGTCATAATTTATCAAGGCTTTACCTTTAAAACAGGAAGAGCAGAGCTTTAAATTCAGATGAATATTTCATTAAGTAAACATTATCACTTTTTAAATCAAAATGATCAATGCAATAGCAAAATATCTCACACGGTTCTGCCATCAACAGCCCTTCCTGGCAATGCAGTTTTCGTGCAGAAGCAAAAATTTCCGCATTCAATAACTCTGGACTGGCCTCAGAAATCCCCTTGGGAATGAGAGGAGACTCAAAAGTCAGTGGGTGAATGTATCCCTTTGCCCAGACTCAGCAGGAACGCTGGAAGGGTGGAAACTGCAGTGGGTGGAGCTGGAACTGGGCTCTGTGGCTGTGTGGAGACAAGAGCCCAGTCCTGCCCTTACAGCAGGGCCACCACCTACGGGTGTTTGTAATGAGGGAGCTGCTTCTCCCAAATGTTGGTTATTTATGACTAAAAAGCTCGTTAAAATACAAATAAAAGTAGAAATAAAATAATTGTCCTTGTTACAGAGCCAGGCAGCAAGAGAAGAGAAATTTGTCTGCTATTAAACTCTATGTTCATTCTACTGCTGTACAGGCAGAGCTTTTCTTTTTTCTCATGGGCTCATCCTTGTGCCCTAGGATCTTCCTAGACTTGAAGAACACATCCTGTTTTGCCATGACTTTGCTTTGGGGGTGTTTTGTGGCTCCCTGATTGGATGCTGCAGGTTCAGGTTGCTGGTGGAGATGATAGGGGAGGGTGATATTGATTTTTTTATTGTGGTGGGGGTTTGATTGGGGGTTTTTTATTTGTTTCTGAGAAGGTGTTAATTGCAATTCATTGCAGTTCAATCCCATTCTTCTAACCTCAAAAAAATAGGTGCCAAAATACAGTTGGGCTCCCTTTGCTTACAAGCCATTAAAGTAATTTTTTATAATTTGTTCTTTTTTTATTTAAAATATAATTCTAGCTCAGCACAATCATATGCGCTCCTAACTGTGTTAACTGAAGATGTAATTTATCTAATTTTAAGGACTAGAACAGCACTGACATGTTTGTCTGCTTCCTTAGGAATCTGGTATAACATCCTCAGAGGTATTGGAAAGCTTGCTGTCATCATAAACGTAAGTAAATCAGCATGAATTAAATTTGAATTCAATAGGCTGGCTTTTCCATTCTGCTCCATTAGTTTTATTTCAGCACAAAATCCCTTAAATCAAGTGAAAGTTTAGAAATTTAGAAATTTTTGGAAATATTAGAGGATGACTTGCTGTGTTTATTTTCAAGCTGTGATAGCAGTAGCAATAATATAAAATAGTAAGCAGTCGCTGCTGCTTTTTTCCAGAATGTTTTCATGAAACAGTTTTTCACTTCAAACAAATATGACCACAACTGCTTACTTTTACTCTTCTGAAATACTATCAGTAGGATGAGATGTATTTTTTTAATTTCAGTGCTATTTTGGGCAAGGTGAGAGTCAGTTCAGCTCCTCAGAGTGCAGAATCCCTCCATCGAAAATCTGCCCTCGAGCTGCGTTGCTCCCACTCAGAGAGCTCGGAAAATCCTGGAAAAAAATTAATTCAACATCTTACAAAAATTTAGCAGGCCTTAATATATTAGTGCATGTACTTCTGTACTGTTCTGTATGGACAGACACCCACAATGATCATCCTCCTTGCACCCTAGCTGGGGAAAGATGAAAACAAAGGCCAGCTGAAATTCAACATGTCTGCAATGCAGCAAAGCAGGGGCTCTGTAGGGCTTATGGCCACATGGCCATGGACTCCCCTGGGTTTTTTTTACTTTATCCAGACTTGAAATGCCTTCGTTTTGTCCCCAGGGTTCTGTTGTGCTGTGGCAAACCCACTCTTTTGGTTGGTTGGCATGCTGCCTTAGTTCGTCTTTCCCGTTTCTCCTCTTTTCCTTTGGAAGTAATTTCTCTCTGCTTTTCTCTTTTGTTCTGTGTAGTCTCTCTTCATCAATACCCCATGCTATTTTTCCCTCTTTGATCAGTGTACTGCTCCTCCTTACCATAAAATAAGTAAAACATTTTGTACTGTGTTCGTTCCACATGTACATGGGGTTCGTGCCAGTGGCAATGTTTCATAATGATGATAAATGAGGAAGGCTAAAGTCATGAGGAACTCAGCCCAGTTGCCTGTCGTGCCTTTTCTCCACGATCTTTTCAGAAAATTTTAAATAACTGGATGAAACGCAACTTTTGTGACCATGAAAATAAAACTGGGCTCAGTCTCCTCATCCTTTTATCCTGATGAAGTCAAGAACCACATGCAATTAACGTCCTTTTGCAATGCAATGAGACTTGGAAGAGTCAAATCACCGTCGGTTGTTCGCAGGACGGAAAAGCAGCTGGAAATCCATCAGCTGGACCTTGTGCAAGGCACCAGGGAGAAGAAGCTGTGACGGGGACAGGGGGAAGCAGAGCTGTGGTAGCTCTCCCCTGAGTGCTGGGGGGGTACAGCTGCTCCATTTTTGGGGGGCTCAGGTTGTCACCCACGCAGACACCTCAGCTGGGGTGGCACCACCGCAGGGAACGCGCTGCGCCTCGGGAGAGCGGGCAGTGAATAATCCCTTGTTGGAGCAGTGAACGCTCCGCTTTCAGGGCCCTCAGGCTCCCCTGAGCTGTGCGAGTTGTTTGGGCGAGTCATGATTTGAGGATGTGATGAACTGAAGCTCTGCCTGAGTACTGCGCTCACTCTCTACTCTTGTGGCTCAGGCATTTGTGATCTCATTCACATCCGACTTCATTCCACGCCTCGTGTACCTGTACATGTACAGTGAGAATGGCACCATGCATGGCTTCGTCAACCATACACTATCCTCTTTTAATGTCAGCGATTTCCAAGCAGGAACAGCTCCCAACGACCCCCTGGATCTTGGCTACGAGGTTCAGATATGCAGGTACTCTCTTGGGCGATCACTAACGGGAAGTGTTTTCACAGCGGGCTAAGAATGGGGCAAATTCTTACGTTCCTGAGGCAGGTTCCTTGGGTTTTCAATGCCTTTTTTAGCACCTTGCTGGCCTTTTATATCAGATGGATCCGTTGCCTTGAACGTCTTGCTTACATATTAATCACAAGCCTGAATACTATTTACTGCTTATTTGGGGAAATGGAGATTAGCATTAGTTAAATTCAGTGCTTGTCCATGCAAAGGTTTTCATTATTATGGATTCTTATTATTATGGATTCCCTTTTCCAGGAAGGGAGACAAATAATGATAAACAGCACAATGATGCTTTAAAGGAAGAAAATGATGTCACTGTGATGTCATGTCATGCTAAAATGACCATGACCTCTTTTTTTGTCCGGTTTCCAATTCCTGATGAGAGCAGTAGCATCCTTAGCTGCACTGGAACTTAGGACGTATTTAAAGTGTCATCACACAGGAGAAATTTGCATGCCTGTGACAATTTCTGTCTATTCTTTTCATGTTCAAAGGAAAATTACGGCTACCTATTTCAGCTTATGAATTCTTAGAACTGGGGGCCAAAGCCAAATCTGACAGTGAAAGCACTTAGAGCTGTAAAGCTGAAAGGGGGACCATGGAGGGAGGAAAAGGGAGAGGAGAGCAAGGAAGGGATATTCCAGGGGAGAAAAAAACCAAAGATTACTTTGATACACACATACTAAAATAAAATCACATGAACTGGCCAAGTAAAAAACCTTGCCTTTGAATCATATTATTTTATTTTCTATTATATTCTTTATGCATTTGAATAGTGCAAGTTAATATGATGAAATGACTTCTAAACAGAAAATTTGCTCAGAGGTGGAAGCAAAACCAACCCAAACTGCATTAGCAGTAGCTTTGCTTGCTTTTACTTTCTCCTGGCTTCCCCCTGCTGCTTTCTGGGCAGAGGTTAGGCAAGGTTGGCAAACCTATTTCAGCACAGGATGGAAGTGTTGGCATCATGGTCCAATACCAAAATGCCAGATGTATTTGCTTTTCACTCCCAGCCTCTGTCTTCTTCCCATCCCATCCATATCCCAAGGATTTTAAAATCCTTTGAAAATGCAGAGCCCTAATTCTTTCAAAATATTGACAGGATGCTGTGGTTTTGAATTTAATGTATTTTTCTTGGTCCTGTTTATCAACACATAGATTTTCTGTAAGCCATAGCTAAGGGAAAATTCTCTTCTCTCCATGTGGCCAAATTTAGCTTCAATCTTTTGCTAATCACATGTTAAACACGTTCTGTGAATCTGAGATCAGTATTTTTGTCTTTAAAATTAGTTTGAAAAATGTATGTTGTCTTTTTACCTATCTTAAAAGAAATCACCTGAGCTGTGTAGCTTACTCTGTCTTATGCAAAATTGATGTTATTTGTAGTAATCAGAGGGTATTAAGATGTATCAACCTTTAATTTGGAGTAAAACTTGAAGGCTGAGGGAGACTTCCAGCTCTGTCTTGTTTCTGAGAGGTTCATACAGTGAACTTTTCTTTTAGACAGTTCCATTTATTGCTTGACTGTTCGTTAATAATTCCTTCTGGTGCTAAAATTCCTGAATGGCATCACTGATTTACTGCCTCTTGTTTTGCAGGTACAAAGATTATAGAGAACCCCCCTGGTCTGAAAACAAATATGACATTTCAAAGGATTTCTGGGCTGTCCTAGCAGCAAGATTGGCATTTGTGATAGTTTTCCAGGTAGGTTACACTGCAGGCACTTGGAAATAAGTTACTGGGCCAAAGAAATATCTTCTTTCCCTGTTGTTTCATGGGAAAGCCAAAGAAATTTGCCCACCTTCATCACCCTCTTTGTCCCACCCACCCAGGCACTGGTGTATCCTCAGTGGAACAATTCATCCCCAGGGATTCCCTGAACTGGTTTGATGCAGAAGAACTTAATGACCTTAGAGAGCAGCAAAGCACAAGGCTGATACTAATTAGGTCCCACTGATTTATCCCGCAGGACATCAACAGTTTCCCTGAAGGAGCGTAAATTTAATCCAAAATCGGTTTTAGAGCTAGCCAAGAAATGAGATTCTCAAAATTTTCCCAGTTAAAAGTTTAATTTGCATCTGAATAAGAAGCCAAAATCTTGTAATTTGTCCTTAAAAGACATTATTTAATCACAACAGTGATGCTGCTTATTGTGACACAAGTGTTTTTAGTCTGCCTTATCTGAATAACATGTTTTGAAACTTTTATTGGGGCTTTTGATTTAAAAAAAAAAAATACCTTTTTGGGAAAGACCTCCCTTTCCTTGAATCGAGGTTTTTCAATCAGAAACATTTAATTGGAATGTATTTTACCAATTTTTACCATTTTACCTCTTGTATTTGTTTCTGCCTTCCTGATGTAAATCCCATGAGCCACTTAGCAATGACAAATTCCTTCGGATTTCTAAGTGGCTGTGTCAGGATTGGTTCATAAATCATAGAGGTCTGTGCCTGATGTATTTCTCTACTTCCAGCACGCACAAAGCAGCTGAGGGGAATTTGGTCCACTAGGCCCACTCAAATATCGTCCTGTCTTCATTTTTCCTTCCTAAGTGCACCAAAATCAGGCCCTTTCCTTTCCCTACAGCCACCCTTTCATTTGAGCTCACTGACGCTTTCTCACAACTTCCATTTTCAGAACTTGGTCATGTTCATGAGTGAATTTGTTGACTGGATTATCCCAGACATTCCCAAGGACATTAGTCAGCAGATTCACAAGGAGAAAGTTCTCATGGTGGAGGTCTTCATGAGGGAAGAGCAAGGGAAGCTGCAGATGCTGGAAACCTGGAAAGACAAGGACAAGAAAAAAGGGGAAAACTGTAACAACCACAGCCCCAGGCTCTCCAGGAGCCGCAGTGGGAGCTTGTCCTCCTGCCATTCCTATCCTCTGGACGTTTAGAAGAGGAGGGAGCTGAGTCTGTTGGGGCATTCCAGAGACAAAAGCCATGGCATCAAGGGCAGGACTCCGGCAATGGACACCCCGGTGCATGTTGAAGGATGTGCTGCCATTTCGCTCCCATCTTTGTGAGAAATGCCCTTCTTGCAATCATGGAGGACCACGTTCTATTTCTGACAACGCTGGGTTTTGGTTTTTTTTTCCTTTTGCACAAGCAGCAATGCAGGGAGTTTTTATATTTCATCCTTAGGTGACACTATCGGCGTTGGCATGCATTAAGAAATGCAGGTACTTAGGACATCTTGCTAGAGATATTCTCGGAGAATCTGATCTTAGCCTATCAATTAGCTAATGAAATAAAGGTAAATTTGAAGTCATAATAATAATAATAATACTAATGCTAACTTGAACTATTTTTTTTGGAAACCCGGGTTTGAAGGTCCATGGGGTAACTCGATAAATTATATGCAAAATCAGTATTCCCTCGTATTCCATAGAGCCTGCCAGGCTGGCTTGCTTCCCAAGGCTGGGTTTAGCTCTGTGAACGTGAGCTTTGGAGTCCCACAGGTGTCACAGGGGGCACTTGTGGCAGCCTGCTGTGTCCCCCAGACCCTCCCCAGGGCACCGCTGCCTCCGGAAACATCAGCCCAGGGAATCTGGGAGTGCTTTCCTGGCATCAGCAGCAGCACAATTCCAGAGATCCCCCCAGCAGGCCCGTGGTCACGGAGCGTTTTGTTAAATGCCCCGAGTTAATGAGCACACGGAGAGCTCCAGTGACCCTCGCTGCCCTGCCGAGCACTCGGACACTGCTGTTGCTGAGGAAATTCCCTTTTCCCCGTTGTTTCAGCACATCCCTGTCCCAGCCAGGCTTTTCCCTGTAGCCCTCTGAAGCAGGAGAAGGGAGTATCTGCACCCGTGTTTCGCAGCCAGTGTTTCCCACAGACTTGCTGCTGTTGGCTGGCATTTCCCAGAGGCTGTGCCAGAGGAGGAAATCCCAAATGCATCCCACTCGCTGTCTTCAGTGGAAGCTTTGCCTGCACTGGGGCTGCAGGACCAGACCTTCAGTTAGTCACAAGACTTTTCTTTTGTCTTAAAATCCTCTATCTTTTGTACAAGGAGCTTTTCCTTAAAGTATAAGTCTGAAATCCTTACTTACCATGACTAGTTAAATCCCAGCAGTACAGCTCTTTTTAAGCATAATACGTTTTAGTTTTGCTTTGTCGACCGAGAAACTGCACTTCCAAATAATACTGGTGCAATTAACCTAATTTCTTTTTATTGCTTTGTCTTGTCCATGGCACTTGCATTATAAAATTGAAAAAGAAAATAAAAAGGAAAGATTTCTTTAAAGTCTAACTACTGTATGGTTTGTTACAGAACCAAACTGTTTTCAAGAGGAGCTCATTATTTCTTTTTTTTTCTTTTCTTTTTTCTTTGCCAAACTAATTTAAGGATTAATGCTAGAACTCTAAAAAGAATGCCATATATAGCTTTTGATATATTTATTTGTTTTAAAGTATGTGATAAACTTGATATTTTTCTGTAGTCTGTCCAAAGAAGGTACCAGAAGAGAAATTATGTGGAAGAAAGAAAATGGTATTAACCAAATATTCTTGAAGCTTATTTAAAATATTGATCCAACCAAAGATTTTTATTAATAAAGGGCTTATATTTTGTTAACTCTTGTTTCTGTTGTATTTTGACTTGCAGGAATGTCACTATTTTTAAAATTTGTAACTTAATGATAGAGTGTTGCTGCAGGGCCAAATCCTGCCTGATTTATTCCCCCAGAAATGTAATGCCTGGCAGTAAATGTTTACCAGATCAGGCCCACTGACTGCAATAGGACTGGGAACGGGGATAAATCAAGCAGAATTCTGTCCACACTTTTTGTTGAAAACCTGTTCTTCCTCTCATTCCTCAGTAGCCCAAAAGATCCAGGAGAAAGCCAAACTACCTATTCTGAAGAGAAATCTTAGGGATCGTCCTCAAAGGGGATTTAGTCTGTAAATACTGACCTGAAGGTATTCCCAACTTAATACTGACATTCCTGTAAATGGTGGAACTATATCCTGAACACATACTTATCCGAATTTTTCATTATTTGCTGAAATCATGGAATAGTAACAGTTGCTTATACTTTCTTTTGTACAGTAAATGGTTTGAAATGGAATTTTGTATATAAAAATCTGTATTACTACTTAGATATCTATAAAATTCTTTCATGGAATCATTTTTTAAAGAAAAGAAAATATATACTAAATCTGTTTTATTTTGGGGTTTTTTTTTCCTTTTTCTTTGAACACTTATTTGAAATAAACTTAAATATCCAAGAGTTTCTCCTGTGGGACAGATTCTGTTCCCAACCCTCCTTGTGCTCTGAGTGTACAGGCATCTTCCTAAAAATGTCCCAGCTACATCTGGTGTTTGAGCTGCTTTAGAGACCCACTTGGAGATGAGTGAATCCCTCCGAAAATCCATCTCCAAGAGCACAAAGGGAGTTTTTGGCTGCTTTTGACCTACAGACGCTGAATATGAAATGATGGCTCTTAGCCTGGGAGCTTGCCTTTCCTTCTGATTTAATCCTAGGCATTTAGGATTAAATGCCTAGGAGAAGCTTTTACTAAGACGTTTGAAAGTGGCTCGTAATGAGGATGAATGCTATTTGCTTTGTTTCTTTTTTAACTGGAAAGTGTATTCATTATTAAGAATGGAGTGGTGGAAGTAAAGGAATGAAACTCGGGGAGCCTTTTGACCATGGGTCAAAAGTGGCACCTCTTGCCACTGAAAAAAACCCATCCTAAAATGTATATGAATTCCATTCAATCTTGCTGGATTCAGCTCTGAAGGGGAGCAGAGTGGCCCCTCCATGGCTGTCACATTTTCACTGCCCTGAGGGACCTGTCCAAGCAAAGCTGGGCTCAGAACCTCACTTGCTGATCGCAATTTTTTTCTCCTTCTCCCACTTAAGTGTTCTGTGAGAAGGCAAAGCACGAGGCTTCACGCCAATCCTCCTTTCCTGGATGGAAAATATTAATGCTCCAAGTCAGGAAATGTAGTTGAAAGGTGGGAACTGTGTCTTGAGAGAATGGACATGGGCACCAGAAGCAGGTAAATCACAGTCTAGCTGGCAACTGCGTGGGACTGTCAGTTCTTAAGGGCAAAATAGTCCACATGAGCTCATTAGACACAAGGTAATGCCTTCCAGAAAAAGACCTGCACTGTGGTTGTGTTGCTTCTCCTGAAAGTTTTTTTCATAGTTGGAACACAAAACAAAGTTTTGCTTTTACTAATAGCAAATTTGAGGCAGGATTATGCTAGAAAGGATTTACTGGAATAGAGGGAGGAAAAAAAAGAAACTTAAAACAGGGAAGCAGGGATCTGGAAGTGATCAAAGAATACCTGGCCATGCCTTGCTGTGACTCACGGCGACCAGGTTTTATGAAAGATAACAAACCAAATATTTTATTTGTGCAAATACAGAGCTGAATTCTGTGCTGGTACAACAGCATGTCCATGACATGCATTCTCCCTGTCCTTGGCATGCTTCTGCCCCAAAACCGTGAGTACAAAACCACTTCCCAGCCCTGATTTGATCAAAGAAAGAAAAAGTCCTAAACCAAATGTCTCAATATGTTAAAGAGGAAAGTCACGACACCAGTTTGCTTGGTCCAAGAGAAAATGCAGGCCAGGGGGAGGATTCCTGCTGGAAATGGCTGCAGGGACCATTCCCGAACCATGGCTGAATCACTGTTTGCTTTTTGCCATCCGAAGGTTGCAGCAAAGACACGACGTCAGTCGGTGCATCCGAGGAGGAAGCTGTTCCCACCCCACAGTGCTGCCAGTGGGAGTCTGGATCTCCTGGATTTCCATGCCATTGTGTTTCCAAGATACTGTCCTACAAATATTTTGCAGTCTTAAATAGCTTCAGGGTGAATAAGTCTCATGTCAAGGCACAGACACATTTCTATTTTTAACCCCCCCACGCTCTCTGGTCCTGAGCTGTTAATGATCTTTTTGGCTGCTGTGATTTCCAATAAGCAATAATAATTTACTTTTCATCTTGATACCTCAGGAGTCAGAGCTCTCCCAGAGTTCCATGCATCACTTGAGTGCATTTATATTTTCCTATGAAGCTTTCAGAGTAAACAACTTCTCTTCCTCTTGCCGCTGAAAAAAAACACATCCTAAAATTTATATGAATTCCATTCAATCTCTGGTTCAATTCTTTGCACATTCAAGCACTATTTATTCCATGACCAAACACAACATGCCATTTTTAGTATAGCAGAGAAAAACCAAAGTTCTTTTTTTAACCTTCTTTTTTTAGCCCAACAGGCCTTTCTGAAGAAAAAACTAATTATGAATGTGGCTTGTTTTGAATTTTAACTCTATCCTTAATTTTTAAGGCCACCTGAAGCCAAAGAAAATATTTCCATCGATTCCCTTTGACCTCAGCATGCTTTGCATGAGGTTAAGCATTACTTACTGAGTGATTGGTTTCACTCTGGATAAAGTAAAAACTCCTGACTGTTATTGTAGGTTACTTTTTGGACCCTCAGTGTCAGCTAAAGCCAAAATAAATCGATGCAGATGTGTTGTGAGAGCAGTAAAGAACTGGGTGCACCACTGTGCTGGTTTCCATGAGGCAAAGGCCTTGGAAAATCCAAGAAGATTGAAGATTTTGAGGTCGTAGCTTTCATCTTGCTTAGTACCATCTCTGGAAAAAAATTCATGCCAAAATGGGAAACGGATCTGTTCAGATGACCATGAGAAAAAATAATCAAAACCCAAAATATTTAGCAGAGTGCTTGTGCTGAACAAGCTTAAACGTGTAATAGAGTCCACTTTTCAGAGCGAGAGGCACATGGTTAAGCAATCATGTAAGGGGAGAACAGGTTATTCCCTATTTTTACTGCTATGTGAAAAAAATAGTGGTTATCTTCTCCAGCTAAAATATGAGATGGAGCTACGGGAAAGGTGCAAAATAGGGAAGGGAAGAAGAAAAGGCTTTTACCTGCTGTTCTCATGATGCCTTTTCCTGGTCTTAAAATGAAGAGAGCTGAACACAGTTAAGAGGGGAAAAAGGGTTTTACCTCGGTATTTATTGAAGGAGCCTCAGGGGCGCCGAAATGCACATCGAAATGCACCCCGAAATGCCCCC
>VXBT01011288.1:562391-588147 GCA_013400235.1 Oriolus oriolus
TTCCAGGGTGTTTGGGCTCTTGGCTTAACGGGACATTGGGTCTGAGGGAAGTGATCAAACTTAAAGAGTTATAACTGTGTGGGCTAAAAGCACTAAGAACACATAAAAGCTATATAAAAGAGTGTATAAAAGAAAAAGCAAAAAATCATCATGGCATCACTCAGACCCCAGCCCAGACAGATCAGCCACAGGAGCATTTTTTTCTGGATTCCTAAGGCAAGGACACCTTGTAGGTGGGTTATGGGGCAGCCTCTGCCAGTGTTCCCACAGCCAGGTGCCATCCCAACCATGCCAAGCCAGGCAGTGCTGTGGGTCTGCTGTGGAGATGGAAGCTGGGAGGCTTTGGTCCCGTGGGAGGAACGTTGCTCACGAGCCTGGAATTGCCATCTGTCCTGGCAGCAATGTGTAATTCCAGGAGCAGCTCCCATTTCTCAGTGTATTAATCTCTGGAATACATCTCCAGGTAAGGAAGGAAGGTAATTGCAAGTAATTAATATCAAGTGGGAAAGCAATAAATCTCAGCAGGCCAGACTGCTCTGGGTTTGCTGCAAGAGACCGTGTGTGTGCACTGTGTGTCTGCAGGCTGGTGGGCTCTGACTCCTGCAGTTGTCTGGGCATTTTACTCTCCTCAGGCACTGCTGGAAAAGAGGAGTTGGGAGCAGGGAAGGAACGGTGAAATTCCTGCGAGCAAATCAATGTGAATTCAGCTCCATCTTCAGCCTGTCTTCAAAGAGCGAAAGCAAAACTGAGAGGCAGCCCTGAACTTCTACTGAACCTCTTCATTTTTGCCTCTCTGGATTTGAGTTCTGAACCCAAATTTCTCCACCTCTTTACAAGACTTGCCTTTTGGAGCTGGTGAGCTAAGCTGGTAATCACCTCCGGGGCTTCCTGGCAGGTAAGAAGTGACAATGAATCAATCACTGCCAGGTTTAGGTGATTGGCAAAGATCCCTTTCAAAAGCCTCACTCCAAAACTGGTGGAGAACAGCAAGGAAAAAATGAAAAGTCACTATGTGGCTTTTTTAGCTGCAAGCTGTGGCACGTGCAACTTCCTCACAGCTTCTAAAGTCTACAGACTGTCAGGAAAATACAGAAATGCTGTATATTGTATTTGATTAATCCAGCCTTCTCTCGTGAAGGAAGTCACGCTCCCTTCCTAGGCTTTTCATCTCTGGGAACAAATGCAACAAGTTTCCCACATTTTTGTGTATGAAAATGGATTCCAAATTGTGGTTTAGGACTAGCTGGTATCTGGTTCTGACCACAGCACCGCGGACTAGCTCAAATTACAGCGTTTCTTCACAGAGCAGAAAATAATACTTCCTCCCCAAAGAATCGAGGGAGAGGGATGACGAAACCAGATTTGCTTTCTTATTTATTATATCTAAATCCCTGTGAGTAACTCACCCAGTCACATCCTGTATCACTCAGTGGCTACACAAAACTATTCATGTTTTAAAAGGAAATAACTGAATAACTGCACTGTGTTTGAGCAGACGAGGCACTCCCTCTCTAATCGGAACTGAATAAAAAACTTGCACCTTCCAACCTCCAGGACAGTGACTCAGATGGAAAATACTGCATTGGCACATCCTGAAAAGAAGGGAAATCACAGATATCTAAGGCAATACTTGTTTCTAGGAAACAACCCCCACCTCTCGGCTTGTCGTTACCTCCAGTCACAGCAGTGAGTTCACGACACGTGAGTTTAACTCAAAAATCAAGCAGGTGTGACCAGGCTCACTGATTTTTATTTATTAAAGCAGAATTTCAGTACATCCGAGAGACATTTAGATATTTTCTGGTCTCTGAAGAGGCCACTCTGCAGGCTGGATGCAGAGACACGGTTGGGAAAAAGTTTACATTTTCCCCCAGGTGCAAAGCAAGAGTCTGTTAGTGCAGAAGAGATAAGAGCTGAATATCCACAGATATACACAAAGAAAATCCCTGTTGCCATTATTTCAACTACAGTGCTCTGCAGCAGGCAATGGAGTGCTGCTCCTCAGTAAGGAAAGGGGGAAAAAAACCTTTCCTTGGATGGGAGGATGAAGTCCTGTGGCACAGACCTAATTAGATGCTTGTAAGAAATACTTCCAAGTGGTGCAAAATGGATCAATTCTCTGCAAAATAATTATTTTTGTTATCCTAACCTTTATTTTATAGCCGCTCACAATATTGTATTTTCTAATACAAAGATGGAGAATGAAGAAAAACACCTCCATTTACAGAAAATAAATGTTATTGTGGTAAGTATTTACCTTTTTATGGTTTTATCTGGTCTAGGAACTGGCAATACAGCAGCTCAGGAAAATAAAGAACAAATTAGACATACTCTGCAGAAATGAATCAGTATTAGCATCCAAGCCTGGCAATCAAAGCTGCTGGATTATTTCCCTGGATGAACAGCAACTTCCAGGTTGGATCTTAACTTGCTTTGCTTCGTCCTCAGCCAGTCACAGAGCAGGAACTGAACTGAATAGAAACAGAAAGGGCCCCAAAACAGATCTAATGATCATTCACTGTTATTTAGGGACGTTTTGTCATTTCACAGCAACTTTCCTCTGCAAACAACCCTCGCTGTCTGTTTTCTCTGTCCTTCTGTTTTTCCAAGTGCCAAACTGATGTTGCAGAGCTGAAGTAATAAATACGGTTTGGAGGAATGAGATGTGCCGGGCTAATATATACACACAGCTTTATTGACATGTGAAATGTTTGTCTGAATGATTTCATACTTCCACAGTATGATGAAAATTCTCTACAAAAATAGGTAAAAAGTCAAGTCAGAGGTTTTTAGCCGGAGAAAATAAACAAAAGTCTACTATTTACCCTTCCCCTAAAGTCAAACTAACTTCTTCTGCCAACAATAACACAACAGAACTGTATCAACAGAATTATATCAACACTTCTGCTGTTTCAATATTAAGTTCAAGCATCTGTTAACAACTTATTGCTTGTTGTTGTTGTTACTTGGCCAGATCTTTTATCTGTATGCAACCTAGTCATGCCAGAGTTCACTCTCTTTTCAGTACTTATTTACTTTTCCCACACTCTGCTTCTAATTTTCTCTCTCAACTCACAACAATTTGACATTTCTTACAGGCCCTTTTGTCAGAGACAGTTTTCTCCTAAGATCCTTAGTCTCTTCACAAATGAGTTTCTTTACCAGAGCACTTCTTTCTACACTGGCTGTTATAGCAACAGAGAGGCGATAGCTGACAAAAGAAACATGTACAGACCAATTCATGGAGGAAAAAAATAGAGACTCTGTCTTCTCTTTGCAGAAAACGTGCATTTTAGGGTTTTGCCAAAAAAAAAAAAAAAAACAGGTGAGAGGCATTGAATAAATACATTAGGAAAAGTTGTGGAAATCACTTTATTCACCACAGGAGTAAAAAAGCGAGCAAGCAAACTACAAACCTCTTGCAGCTCAATTCTGCTAGTAGGGAGGGTGTTGCTTTTTTATGCAAAATCTCCTCTTATCTTGAAGACAGCAAAGAAACAAGGAGGTGTTATCAATTCCCTTGGGAGACAAGAGCAGGTATATTAAAAGGAGTGTACAATCGACTGGGCCTCAAAAGAGAAACACTGCCTGTGCCAAGGTGTTTGCCCAACCTGTGTCGAGGATTTTAAACCCTCCCTGGGTTATCTGCTATCGCATTGTGTGGTAAATTAAAGAAATTACCAAAGCTGGTTCACTTAAAAACCCGGCAGCTCCTAAATACTCCAGTTACTCTGGACCAGCAGAATGTCGGCTGCCTTGGCTGGAAATCACGAGGCATCTTCCCAGGTTTCCACACAAACACACCTCAGTCACCCAAAGTTCAGGACAGCCCCACGTTTTGCGGTTTTTGCAGTCCCCAAATGGGTGGTTTTTTTGCCCGAATGTCCCGGTGACCGACACCTCCCTGAGGGCTCTGCTGAAATGAATCTTTTCGTGCTCGCTTTGCCCTGCTCCTCCAGCGAGGACCGTGAAGTCAAAGCTAAGTCTGAAACACTCCCAGGCTTCGAGCTCCCTCTGCAGTATTTTGCGAGGACTCATCTTGCCTCGAGAAACCTGAGAATTATTTGGTTAGGGACGGGATCATTCACAGCACTTAAATTTCTGGGGTACTTCCACTGGAATCTGAGCCGCTCCAGTGAATCATTTCCATTAAGTTTTATTCCGATGCGGAAGCGCTTACGATGTGTTAGGCTCGCCTAATACTCTCTTTGCCAAAGCTCCACGAAGTGCTTCCAAAGGAAATCCCTGGAATAAAGCAAGTTGCTGGGGTATTTTCATCGGTGAATGCGTCCAAGTCAGGTTCAGACACAACAAAAGACCCTGCCTTCCATTAGGAGTGAGTTTAAAAGCACTTAAGAGTCTCAATTAAATACCGAGTTGTGTCTTTTAGTTTCATGTTTGTTACAAATTTAACCACCTTTGGAATGACACAAATGTGCAGCATCGCTTCCATGCTCCCCGTACCTCAGCGCTGAATCTGGCCGCTAGGTTTGTACGAGCTGATTAAAATCTCAATTGATGTCGTTTTCAGTTGCATGTCAAGGTATAGAGAATAAAACCATAAATTTTACTGGTTTAGATTTCTCTCGCATAGATTTGTCTCTGAATTCAGGTGGCTGCCATGACCAGGCACACTGGGATTTGGTCCCTGCCGTTTTGTAGAGTCACCTTCCTTGACGAAATTAACAAGAGATTTTATTTAACTGGATTTTATATTTCTCATATCAGTACAAGGGTTACTCCTGCTTCATAAATTAATCCACACACAGCCAATACATTTCTCCTATGCTACTCCTTTTGTTAATGTCTTTCCTTGAGTTTAAAGTATATTCAGGGATGCAGAAAGAAACCAAATCTCTTAAATCAGGCACATCTCATCCCAGCTCAGATTCTCAGTGGCAATTCCTCTCGCTCTTTGCTTTACCACGAGACCCTGCAACAAGTCAATTCCCTCCAGTTTGCAGCGTTTAGGGAATAAACAAAAATATCTAGTAGGTTTATCTAAGGAGGCCTTGTGCCCGTGGGAGTTTTAGAAATGTTTTGGGGGTAGGAGTTCACGTTGGAATGTGAGAGTGGAGACGGAGATGAGGAAGACGATAGTGTTTAAGTCCATTTATCAGATGGAAATCTTTTTATGATGAGAGAACATAGGTCTGCGAGTGTGTTGCAACAATAATAAATTAAAGTGTGCTGGAAACAACTTGGGAATGAGGTAGCTTGGGGAATCAACATGCCAGTGCTTACAGAAGGAACAGGGAAATCTCTGAATTGTCTACATGTGCTGAGAAGAAAAGCCAAAAGGCACCTACAAAACAAGGGGATGAACTTGATCTTTCCCATTTAAGAAAAGTTCACAACCTTCCACCTTGTGTAAGAGTCGCCTCTAAAACACAGAGACTTAACATTTGCCCTGTTTCTTCCCTTTCAAAGGTCAGGAGGTACTTTGTGTCACAATTAATCTTTGTGAGGAACAAAGGCCAGGCTGCACGCCCTGTGTTTCCAGGGAAAGGCTGGGGGTCTCTGGGGGCAGCCAAGGCCGCACAGGGAGGGCAGAGGCTGCTTCCCCGGGCAGCTGTCAGGCAGGGAAACCATGGGAATGGCATCTCTTTGGGAGCAGGGCGCTGCTGTGGCCTTTCCTGCTCTTGGTGGAGAAAGCCCTTTATAGAATCATAGAACCACTGAACAATTAAGGTTGGAAAAGACCTCTAAGACCATTGAGTCCAACCATTAACGCAGCACTGCCAAGGCCACCACCATGTGTCAAAGCACCACAATCGATACGTCTTTTAAACACGTCCAGGGATGGTGACTCCACCACTTCCCCTGGGCAGCCTGTTCCAATGCCTGCCCACCCTTTCAGTGAAGATATTTCTCCTAATATACTGCCTAAACTTCCCCCAGCGATTTTCCTCTTGTCCAGCCCCTTTTCCTTGGGAAAAGAGATCAAACCCCTGCTCTCTACACGCTCCTCTCAGGGAGCTGTGGAGGGCGAGAAGGCACCCCCAGAGCCTCCTCTTCCCCCAGGCTGAACCTTTCATCCTTGTACTACTTTTCTTTCCACCTTTTGAAAAAAATACCCCCAGAGATTAACCCTCACAGGGGTAGGTGTTCACAAGAAGTCCAATAATTCAGCATTAAACAGGAAAGCTACAGTCCCCCCAGCTTCAGGCTTAGACTGGTGAGGTCACACCATGAGTCCTGTGTCCCGTTGTGGGCTCCTCGAATCAGGAAGGACACTGTGGGGCTGGAGCATGTCCAGAGAAGGAAACTGGGGAAGGGTCTGGAGCCCCAGGAGCGGCTGAGGGAGCTGGGAAAGGGGCTCAGCCTGGAGCAAAGGAGGCTCAGGGGGGACCTTCTGGCCCTCCACAATTCCCTGACAGGAGGGAGCAGCCGGGGGTGGTTGGGCTCTGCTCCCAGGGAACAGGGACAGGAGGAGAGGACACCGTCTAAGCTGCACCAGGAGAGGTTTAGGTTGGCTATTAGGAAGAACTCTTTTGCAGAAAAAAGTGATCAGACATTGGAATGGGCTGCCCAGAGAGGCGGTGGAGTCACCGTCCCTGGCGGTGCTTAGCGAAAGACTGGATGTGGCTCTCAGTGCCACGGTCTGGTCGGCACGGTGGTGTTCGGTCTTAGACCAGACTCGATGATCTCCGAGGTCTTCTCCACCTGAATTGATTCTGTGATTCTGTGATTCTGTGACCTGGTCAGGGCTGAGGCTCTGAGGCGCCAGGGCTGAGGCGCTGGGGCACCAGAGCCTCTCCTGCAGCAGGACACGGGCCGCACCGAGCTCGGCTCCAACACACGCTCTGCATTCCGCAGCCCCAAACAAGCCCGTTCGCCTGGCGGGGAGGTCGGGGCAGTGGGTCCCCAACCCCAGCTTAGGTGGCGCGGCGAGGGCACAAACCTCCCTCCCTCACGGGCGGCAGCACGGCCGCCATCTTGGGGCGGGGGGGCGCGGGAAACCCGCGGTGTCACGTGAGTTCCGGGCGCGGGTCGCGGCCATCGCGGCGGGGCCGGGCTGGGTCGGGTCGGGTCGGGTCGGTCTCCCCGGTGTCTCTCCGTGTTCCCTGAAAGTCGCTCTGCGCAAACAGTAATGGATTCCCCCTCCGGAGGGTGGGGACGGGACGCCGAAATGCCCCCCGCGCGGCCTGTGCCGGGCGCGGGCCCCGGCGCGGTGAATCCTTTCCTGAGCCTGCTGCACTCCATCTCCTCGCGCCTGTCGGAGACGGAGCTCTCCGCCATGAAGTTCCTCTGCCGCGACAAGATTAGGAAGCGAAAGCTTGAGACGGTGAAAAGCGGCTGGGAGCTCTTCAGCATTCTGATGGAGCAGCAGGAGATCGCGAGCGACAACCTAGAATTCCTGAGAAAGCTGCTGCAGCACATCGACAGGGACGACTTGGTGGCAGAGCTGGTGCGGTTCGAAGAGGAAGAAACTCATGCCGCTGATGATCAGCCAGATGTGCACGAAAAACGTAGGTGGATTATGTATGTACGTGTTACATCTCTCGTATATATCGCTCCCCAGCAACCCCAGTAAATGTGTACACAAACGGCTTTCCGGGGTGGAATTTTTTCCCTTCTCTTTATCTTCCTTTTCTTTTATCTTTTGGAATTCCAAGTCTATCCGGTGGTTTCTTTAGAACTCTCAGTATGTGCAGTGCAACTCTCAGTATGAGTAGTGACATTTTGCTGAAACAAAACCAAAAAACCAACAATTTCTAAACGTTTTCTTATATTTCTTAGTAAATCCATGGCTAAACTTGATCTCTGTCTGTTGTTTCAGGTCTCTTGAAGGCAGCTATTGCTGTCATATGCGACAACGTTGGGAAAGAGTGGAAGAAGCTGATGCGAGAACTTGGAATGCCGGAGGTAAAGCTGGACAGGATAGAGGCAGCCCATCGATTTAATTTGTATGAGCAGCTTGTTCAGGCACTTCGGGAGTGGCAGAAGTGGAAGGGGAAGGATGCAAAGGTGGCTGACTTAATAAGAGCCCTGCGGGGCTGCAACCTGAATTTGGTGGCAGACATGGTTGAAGAGGAGATCTCACAGCTGAACACTGGAACCAGATGAAATCAGTGTGAAAATGTGAATGGAAAAAGTCAAAGTGCCTTCTTCTCTTCTGAACCAAAGTAATTATCACTGTTTGCTTACCATGCCATTCATTTATGTGCCTTAACAAGTTAATTTGTGCTGAGATGAAAATTGACATGGAAACAGATTCCTTTCAGGGAACACTTTGTAGTTTGATGCTTCCTTCAAGATATTTTAACTTTCACAAGACCTAAACTCCACTCTGTAGAAATTCTCACATTTCTGTTCTGCCACCCACCTGGAAAGATTTGCTTTGCTGCAGGCACTTTTCAGATGCATCTCCACTGGAAATACATCCATGGGACACTACTGAGGCAACTGGAATTTAAAACTTCATGGGGAGGTTGGATTTTTTTTTTTTTTTTGAGGCCTATTATAAATGTAGCATGAAAGGGAGAAGAAATAAACCTCTCAGCTGGGTGCTGGCTTTTCTTTTGGAGTAGCATAAGATAATATCTTAGACAATAATTTGTCAAATACATTTGCTCTCCAGGAAAGGATATTAAGACAACTGTAACCTCAGACTGCAGTGCAAGAAGGACATTAAGTATTATGGTGGCTCTTTCTTGGAAAAAATAAGTGCCTGGCTTTGAAAATGAAATCAAATGTCTGCACCAAGTGCCTTCAGCATCCTGAAGGAAGAGTCCTGCTGAACCTATCCCAGAGATTGTGTGTCTCACAGATGTTCACAGCAGCCTCTTTTCAAAGCTGTGAATGCTTTGGGGTTCCTTGCTGGGAATCCTTCCGTGGTGTGTGCTGGAAGGTGTGAGCCCACACAGAGGGAACAGGATTGATGAACCAGACCAGATCCAGCTCTCAGCTTTAATCTGGAGCAAACTTCAGTCAGTGGCCTTCACGCCTGACCTAAGGCCGGGGAAATTGCACAGTTGCACAGCCCAGGACATGCAGGGCTGTAGAGCTCTCCAGGGGAAGAATCCTCTGAAATCGTTCTTGCTTGAGCAGCTGTAGGACGGTGTGTTTCTGCAAACATGCTCCCAAGTGCCTGGCTGGATGCTGGAAGAGGTTTTATTGCTGCTGCCCCTGTGGGACTTCCAGCTCCTTCCAAGCTGTTGGTGGGCGGTGCCAGGGCTGTGAAGGCCGGGTGTCAGCACGTAACCTGTCACTGCGCTGCAGAAACATGGTGACACCGGCAGTGTCCGAGTTCTCATTGCACTTGGTGCCTCTTGCTCCAGCAGTGAGGCTTGAATACTTAATTGTAGTTAATGGAAACTGCTGTAAGTTCACGTGGTAGAAAAATCATTTCGGTCAGGGTTTTTTTTCCCTTCAATGATTCTTCACATTCCTAGAAGTGCTCAAGGCCAGGCTGGATGGGACTTGGAGCAGCCTGGTGGAGTGAAAGGTGTCCCTGGTTGGAACTGGATGATCTCTAAGGTCCCTTCCCGACCAAACCATTCCAGGGTTGTGTGCTGATTCTCAGTATCTTTCCAATTGTGATAATTAAGTATCAGTGAGTGTATCC
Organism: Oriolus oriolus; assembly: GCA_013400235.1. Taxonomy (NCBI): domain Eukaryota; kingdom Metazoa; phylum Chordata; class Aves; order Passeriformes; family Corvidae; genus Oriolus; species Oriolus oriolus. The sequence goes on from VXBT01011288.1 coordinate 571,963, forward strand.
AAGCAAAGGGTGATACAGGAGCTGCCACCTGTCTGCCTTTTGGGCAGGCAGAGTTCTCCAAGTTCTTACTCCCTTTACTTGTATCAGTTCCAGGCTCCTGGGAGGAGATGCTGAGCTTCAGCTGAATGACCAGCTCAGGTGTTTTGGAGATTTTTTTCATAGACACCAGGAGTATCCATTCTGCAGTATCTAAAGAAAAGGATTGCTCCAGGAGTTTTTCCTTCCTGCCTCTGAGCAATCCTTGGGAGCACAGCAGAGAGGTGGAGTGAGCAGGATGAGTTATGCGAGCGCTGGAACAGCTCTGCAACAGCTCCAAGTCCAATCTCTCTGCTGAAGTGCTTTTCTTACCCACTTTTAATAAGTCTTCTGCTTCACAGAGGAGATTTATGTGGAGTGGGAATACAACCTACTGCATACAACCAGGATATTTCAGGAATCAGTTGGAATAACCTGTTAGTTGTAGCCAACCACTCATCAGCCACAAGAAATACTCTGCTTCAGAAGATAAACACCTCTTTTTTCTTTAAAGATTTTGTACATCCTTGTACCGTGTATGAAAGCAATGACGTGGACTGCATCGATCTGTGCAGTACCTCAATTAAGATTATTTTTACGAGAGATTAAAATGTTGTTTATGTGAGAGCAAAATCAAGTGAAACATAGGGAACGAAATCTTTTTTACTGGGAGGAGGGAAAAGAGTGCAGTTTGTAAGGGAATGTTTTCTGATCCGGCTGGCAATCTTTTATTTTCAAATCAAATGCCTTGAACTCATACACATATTTTTATAACTTGAATTAAAGTTTTATATTGTATAATTTTGTGTACATTTCATTAAAAAATGATTCCTTAAAAACCAAAATAAACGGAACTGGGTTTTTGTCTTGTTTGATGGGATTGCTGTGTGCAGTGAGATCTCTGATTGGGAGAAGGTGGATGTTAAGGACACTTGGAAAGCAAGGAGTGGTGCTGAACAGGCACTCTGTTACCAGTGACATTAAAGAAAAAAAGCAAAGTGTTTTGTCACTGAGTTTCTCAGAAGTGCTAAACGGGCTGCAGTTTTCCAGCAGCAGCAGCAGCATTTGAATGCTGTCACTCAGGGAGACGTAAGGGCAAAAAGATTCTCTGCCAGCCCTCAGGAGCCTAAAATCAAGCCCCGGTGTTCTTGGGAGACAGGCTGCCTGTGGGTAGGCTTCCTTCTCTTTTCCTGTGCTAGCCATGCTGTGCTAAGGATGTTATATTTGGTTTATAATTAATTAAAAGCACAGCTTCTAGTTTAGTCTAAGCTTGGTTAGGCTTTTAGAGGACGTGCTCAGAACAAATTGACAGAGGCTTGGGTGCTCTGTGGAGTGTCAGCCTGCACTTAGAGCTGTGGATGAGTAAGACAAAGAACTTAATTACCCATTTTATCAAATCCTTTAGGATGCTCTGCCTGTGAGGAATTACTCAAACCTTTTTCTTTTGGTCTCGTGAGAGTCATCTTTCCTCACAGCCTTGAGAAAACAGCACATCAAAACACGGAGAGTTAAAAGTGCCATCTCGGGAGAATTCTCCTCCTGGAGGATTGTTCTTCCATGGCACTTCTCCGTCCCTTTCAGCACTTGCTTGCCATTGCCTATGATTTTTGAAGACACCAATTATAATCACATATTGAGGTGTTTCTCTTAAATTGCATTATTTTCGTGACTGAGTTAAAAGAAGCTTCCTAGACCATTAATTAAAAATCCTCTTACGCAAATTGGTTGTTGTGAACATTTCAGATGCAATGCTTTGGTTTCCTTTTCTCCGTTTTCCACACTCAGGCAGCTGTGTTTCCTCCAGCCTTTGTTTCATTCCTAAAATAATTGTCTCCTTTCTGAAATCTAATTGCTTCATTTAATTGTTAATGCAGAAAGCTTAATAACACAGACTGTGTCCCCCAAAGCCCTCTCTGGTGCTCAGCATGTTCTTAATTCAGGCTTTTTGGCTGAGTATTTTTCAATTCAAATTTATTTCTAATCACTGCCTTGTGCCCTTCTTCTTCTGCATCAATCACCTATGTCCTTAAAATGTGTTCCAGCACAAATATTCTTCTACGTTGTCTTCCCTCTTTGTTTTATTGCTTTTTCTCTGCCAGTGTTTTGGTGCTCTGGTGGAACTGAGAGGAATTAATTCACTGTTTCAACCACAAAAATAGGAATTGTGGGAGTGAGCTGAGGGGTGGGGGAAGGAGTTGTGAGTAGAGGTTCAGGAACTTTTGGAGAATCTTGAGTTTCAGTAAGGACTGTCGTAGCTGAGGATTGCTCCACAGGAGCAGGGTGTGTTGCAATGTGTACTGGGAACTGTAGGGTCGGGGAGAAGGAAGCTGAGCTTTACTCAGCTGCTGGGAAAGGCAGAGTCATGCAGGTCTCTGCGTGGGAACCTGCGGGGAACCAACCCTTAATCATTAAATAGTCCCGTCCACAGAACCGTTCCTGCTCCTGCCTCATTCCTGGGAGCATTACACATGCCTTTCTCAAAGCAGGCTGAAGAGAAAACAACAGGCTCGTTCTTGCGAAGCATGATGTAATAGACACCATTAAAATCCCTGAAGCTGGCCGTCCTGGTTGAGTTTGAATCTGCTAATTTCTCTGATTTGATCGGGTTTTGGAAGCTGAAAGCCTTTCCATGGGTTTCCAAGTGCTCTGTGTGTGTGTACAGTTCCTGCGTGGATGGCAGCTTAGCTCTGCTTTATTTCGGCTTGCTGGGTTTGGGGCAGATCCCGGTACTCCAGGCAGCTCTCACAGTAACCAGCTCTTGTAGCAAAGTGAAGAGGTTTGTGTGTGTTCTCTATAAAAAATAACAACTCTAAGGGAGGTCCTGAGACATCCCCAGCGCAATGTAATAAAAAAGTATCTTTGCTAAGGAAAGCGGCTTAACGTCAACTTTGTATCCCTGCCGAATGCTTCGAAAAGTTGTCAGACCGGTATTTTTTTATTTACTACGTAACGTTGAAGCCTTCAGAGCAGGCTCTGGTGCCGTGTGAGGTTAGACAAACAGCAAACAGGACCATTGTCATGGGAGATGTAAAAAACACCCGACTGGGACTCTGTGTGGGAGGTGTTTTATTTACAGGCGAGCCTGGCTTTCGAGAACTTCCACAGCAAGCAATCACCTTGCCATTAAACATGCTCGCGATTTTTATAACGTTTTCTTTTCCATTTCTTCATTCTGCTATTCCTACTGATCCCAGCAGGAGTATTAACTTTAAAAAAAAACTGATTTGCAGAATTTAATCTGGGGAGCAGTTCTTATTGTGGTCTCACTTCTAAAAGGGTTGTAGCAGCTGTTACGCAAGGGTACACACCACCTGTGGCAAAAGTTTAAAGGGATGTATAAATATTAAATTTCTGTGCAAAAGTTGGTGATTTTTGTATGCAAACCTGGTACTAGATTTTATAGACAGTGAGCATATAAAGTGTGAGAAAGGTTTGACATAAAAATGAAGCTATAAAACAATTGAACAATTGAGCTAAATCTTACCTTTGTTTCCCTCCCAGTCATCTCCTGAGAGGTGCTTTCTGTCACTCCCAGGCATGTTGCCAAATTCTGAACAAAAAATTGCCAAGAAAATGTGAATTAAAAGGGCGCAGCGCTGGCAGGTCTGTGCCTCCCATCCCACATTGTTCAATTTATGTTCTGCTCGGCGTAAGCAGAGTTTATTCACAGCTTCTTGGCTGTGGAGTCCCTAACGTGGGAAAGCCGGGATAGCCTGAATTCCCCCCAAAGCCGGGGTTGCCATGGCAGTCCGAGGGCACAGCAGTCCACGGAGCCCCTCAGCCATCCCAGCCAGCTCACACTGCTGCGGGGCTCTCACTAACCCTGGGGTTTGCTGCAGGCTCCACTCGCTGACCACGTCAGGAGCCCAGAATCCCAGGGCAGGAATGGAAAATGAAATTTCTTGACGAATTCCCTCGGTTCCACCTCTCCCTGGAATATGGCGTGTGAGAGAGCACGGCTAAATGCTAAGAAATATAATTTGTTTTTGTCCTCAGCAGCAGTTTAGCCCATGGTGCTTCCATTTCTGTTTCCAGCCAGAATGGTAAAGCTCCAGTTTCTGCGTGTAGCTGCATGTTTGTGCATGAAGCAGCTAATATATATGCAGATGAATTAAAACTAATTAGAGCTAAAGCCAGCAAAGTGCACATTTCTAGCTAACGGCTGCGTGCAGCTCTGTTACACGCCACCTAAATAAGTTATTATTCACTGTGGACCTGCTCATATAATTTTCTGTAAACCATATTCTACTTTTTACAGAAAAAAAATTAAAAATAAAAATACCAGCTTCATGCTAAAGATCTAATGTCTGAATCTCTAAATCAGAATGTCAAATTCCACATCTGGCCTGTGAATTTTCAGAGCTATTGAATGTTGCACTGTATCTTAGACAACAGTGTTTATAAGGCACTTCACGTCATGCAGTATTTTTTCCCCTTAATTCCTGGAATTTCATGGTTAAAGCTCTCCAGCCCTGACTCACTTCGAACTTTTACTCACGTGACTCCGTGGCTGAGTAGGAATTTAAACCCCTTATTTTCATGTTAGACCTGAGCAAGAGGCACCCCCACACCCTGGCCTTTGACGGTAAGAGTAATTCTGTGGATGGAACCCTTTTTTTTTTCCACCCTGCATTCAGTACACAAATAAGATGCTGGGGAATGAAGGTGCTTAGCCAAGGTTCCAAATAATCCTTGAACTCCTGAGCATATGGAACAGATGCCTGTGCTCCCTCCAGCCACTGGGGGTAACTAAAAGCAGCTGGAGCATGGCATGAGGAGCCCTGATCATGATTTTCTCCCTAGGAATGTCTCCTTCTTTCACCTAATTTGCCTTAAAGTGGGAATGGATGCAGAAAACCATCAGAGAGGTAAATCCTCAGCTCTAGAAATTCCTGATCCTTCAGTAATCACTTCCACTGGGTAAGATGCCGAGCAGTGTGAAAGGACCAGATCATTTTGCAGCTTGAAAGCCAAAGGCAGACTTGACTGCTGTGAATTAAGGTTTTCAGAGGTGTCTCAACCAACAGTCTCAGAATTCCCTGCATCACACAGCTACTTAACCAAATTTAATGTCAACCAAACACCTTTGAAACTCCTGAGTTTGCTTTCACACATAGTGTCTGTCCATTTCCTAGGTCAGTATTTTCACTGGTTTTTGGGGTATTTACTATTAGGTTTACTTGAATTTAGGTTGAACTGACGTTTTTCGAAGGTGATTTCTTTAATAATGGGTGATTCAAATAGGCTTGAGCCAGGTCTTCTGCGAGAAGGGGCCTCACCAGCAAGTCTGATGGCTGTTCCTTGGGTCTGATTTGTGGGGAGCTCAATTTGTTTTGTGAGGGCTGAGAAGTTCCCACAGGCTAATTCAGAGGAATTAGAGAAGGAATTAGAGAGAAATCAGATCCCAGAGGTTTTTTTTATTTAAAGGGTACCTGAAGCACCCCATAGGCTTGTCCCATTTTCTCCTTTAAAAGGTTCCTTTGATCCCTTATCTCCTTCCCACAAACTCATCCCCCAACTCATCACTAAATGCTGAATAATTCCAACACACAGGCCTGAGGGAGGACAAACACTCGCTTTCTTGGTGGTTTGAGGAGGACTCTGACAGTTCTTGAATCACCCCTGGTTATTCAGGCAGCCTGCTCCAGCAGTTTTGAATGCATTCACATGGGATCCGACAACCTCAGCCAGGGAAAAACCGGCGCGGATGGAAGTGCCACGGTACCTGGAAGCAGGTCAGGGAGCATCCTGTTTTGGAAACATTATCATGTCAGATGTCACAGCAGCAGTGGCAGCTTCCTGGTTTGGGTTTGTTTATTTTTTTCCACGCCAAGGGAGGGAATGGGGGAGCTGCTGGCCACGGAGAGCTGCCAGCTCCTCTCGGCCGTGTGTTTTGGTACTACAAAGGTGGCATTATTAAAGGGAGACAAAAAAAGCCTCTAAATCATGCAACCAAAGTGAACCCTAGGAGCTGAAAAACCCTTCCTTTGTGCACTTGGAAACCCTGCTATGATCTAGCTGGTGTCTGTATACAGAGGCTTTTCTGCAGCATTTCGCCTGTAACTGAGACATGCTATGTCCATGAGCACTGAAAACTGGGAGTCAGGAACCACCCCCAGTGCTGTTACTACACATCCTGACCTTGACAGCATAAAACAACCCAATCCAGCAAAGCATTGTTGGATTTGAGAGATAAAAATTTAAATTTTCACTGTTTTGGCTGGCATAAAATTTGATGATTCTGTTTACAGCAAAAATCTGGTACTGCAGAATTTTTGTTGTATCACTTACACCTGAATATTACTTTATTTGCTGAATATCCAAGGGCATGTGGCAGGTAAGTGCTGAATATTCATGCAAGAAACCTCACTGTTTGTACATGGCTTAAAGATATATTAAAATCAAACTGGTGCCATGTTCTTTTGGTGAAAGGAAACTGCACATTTAATTACAGGAGAGAAAGAAAGTGTTGGACCTGAAAACTACGTGCCTCCCAAATGCTGATATGCTTGTGTATCTCCACATATCTGTGTGTGTCCAGTGTGTGTATCCAAATACATACACATACACATACACCCTTCAGTAAAGTTATTTGATAAAATCTGGAAAACAAGATTTTCCTGACAGGCCTATTTCTCAATAGTGCTTCTCCAACTTCTGTCTGTCCCTTATATGCTCTATACTGTGCCTGTAAGGAAATATATCCCTATGGCAATCTCCGAGAGCAGCCTAATTTTGTTAGAGACAAAGGTGGTGTTTCTGGGCCGACTCATTAAAAGTAAGTACAAATTCTGAGCCAGCTGCTGCATCTCCAGGATCAGCCAGAGCAGGAGTGGTTTTGAGCCATTGTTTTATTCTCACAGGTTTAAATGCAAGAACTGGCTTAATTCCTAGTGTACACTAGAGCAGTTACTGTGATTTTCAGCATTTTCCTTCAGTCTAAGGTTCTGGGTCAATACAAAACCTGTGATGCTGAAATTAAGCTTCTGTTCTCTTCCCTGTTGCTTCTGCTTTTGCAGGCAGCAGCTGGAGACACTGAGGAAATTATCTAGCAGTAAAAATTTAGAAATTATACGTGGCCAGAGTGAATGGAAGAGTCCTTCTCTCACTCTGCTTGTGCTTTTCCAGTGCCCGAAGTGATTCCAGCACCAGGCAGGTGAGTCCCTGCCACTTCAGCCTTTGGCTTCACAGGTAAAAAGCACAAAGAGCAAGTTAGTGCCAAGTTCCTCGATGGCTTCTGTGGTGAGGGCAGCACTTCACCAGACTGAAACTGCCAGGTTAATCTCACCTTGGCTAGACTTAATATTTCCCATTCGTGTATGAAGAAATGCTAATGATTCCTGGAAGTTTCGGGCATTGTTATTTAAAGTTGTTTGAGAGACAGAGGGAAGGTGTAAGTTTGTTTGCATTTTGGGGGAGGACCCGACCTGCGTTTGGAGTAGGGGATGATTGATGGTGACATGAAAGGAAAAGGTGAGAAGTGTTCCTGCAGCTCTTTGTGCAAAAGCTTAAGTGTGTTGTGGGAGCTTAGCTCACAGGCCTAAGCTAGAACCAGCTCGTGAGTCAATACTGCTGTTGACTCTTTTAGAGGTGGATTACAATACAAACAGATGGTGTGGTCAAAGGGTCTTTAATATGAACCGTGTTCGGGAGAGCAGGGAATTTAGCTTCGAAATAAATCATTTCCCCTGCTTGTTATGGCACAGATGAACAATATCAGGCCTGCTGGTTTCTTCTGCTATGAGTTATTCCCTGTTATATCTCGCACGTGTTGTTCTCACTTCATTTAAGGATTAGCATAAGACAACGACAAGGTTTGTTCAGCTGTTGCCCACCTTCCTAGAAATCATGATTCCTAACCAAGAGCAGGGAGAGGAAAACCCCTCATACCTTTTTCTCTTGTTTTTTGGGTTTTTTCCAAGTTATGTGCCATGTCACCTTACCTTCAGCAGCCAGACAGTAAATGACTTTTTATTTAGTTAGAGCCAGCCTTAATTAATTGTAATTTGACAAAAGATGTGTAAATACCTCTGTGCAAAGGAACAAGGCATTCAGGCAAACAGAAAAAGGGAAAAGGAACACTTGAGTGACTAAGAGTGTTATCTGGCACAAGGCAGGGACAAACCTTTTGTTGGTAGCTGAGTCAAAAGACTACACGTGGAGACCTCAAAGGCAGCTGAGGACACGCTGGATGAAACCTCAGGTGCAGATAAAGACATTCCTGTAAGGGGCCTGAACTCGGAGTGACCCACAGGGCTGGGCTGAGCAGCACAAGCTGCACACACAAAGCCTGACTCCAGCTGGAGGAGGCAGTGTGAGCTGACCAGCAGTTTTACAGAGGAGATTTCTGGGTAGAGGGAAGGTAAATCGGGCCAGATCCCGCAAGGCTTCACTGTGCTTTTATTCATTATTTAAAAAGAAAGATGATTCCATAAGGACTTCAGCATCCTTAATACATTAATCTCAAAATCAGGACATTGTAGCAGCACTGAAATTATAATTTCAGACAGGAATCCTAACACTGCATTACTTTAGGGCACTGTGAGTCCAGCAGTAGGGATAACCCATATGAGCAAAGCAGTGCAAAGGCAGCTCCTGCTCCTGTTGGCATGAGAGAGGACCCTGCCTTCTCCATGAGGATCTCCTCCCCACAGCAGATCTCACCCAGGCCGCGTGCTGTGTGCTCTGTGTTTATGGATTTGCAGGGAATTTTCCTCAAAGTTATGGTGTTTTCTTCAAAAGCTAAGGGTGAGACCACTCCCAGCACAGGGACAACACTGACGGGTAAGGACAGGCCAATACAGAAGCAAGAGGGGAAGGAATTTACTTAAAAAGAAGCCCCACTTACCGTATTTCCATTATTTTTCTTGATATTTATTTCAAGTCAACTTGAGCACTGTTCCCAAAGGTCTTGGGTTTTTCCCGCTGGCGAACGCAGAGCTGCTTTTTGTGAAGCATTGTCTGTTTTCCCTGAAGGTTTTCTTCTGACTCTGATTGCTTTTAAATGTCACTCTGCTGCTTTAGGCTGCTGGTAGGTGGTCTGAGCTGAGTGGTTCCCATTAGATGGATTTTACCTATACTCATTTTCCAGGTCGGATCCTGACCTAGTAACCTTCTTCTCCGAATTCCAAAGGTGAGATTTAGTCTGAAATGATCTGGTTGCCTAGGCAGAATTGGTACTAGTCAGAACAGGAAATAATATTGGGAACTGAACTTTGACAGCATTTTAATAAACCCTATCTATTGGCAGACAGCTTCAGCTGAGCCTTAGGTTCACCCTGAAACTGGAGATGTTTTTTTGCCAAACACACTGCTGCCATTGCAAGTGTCCATAGTTTTTGTAATTTTTATCTGTTGGAGTTGGCTTTATGGCTTCATTTTGAGGCCGTGTTTGTTTTTAGTCACCAACTCAGCCACTTCATTTTAGCAAATTAACATTCCTAGTGAATACTGCGAAGACAGTGGGGAGTTCTAAAGTGGTGACAATAAACATTTTAACTCATACATGAACCAGTGATTCGCTGAAAGTATTTACATTTTCATTTGCCTGTGAACTGAAGCTGGTTGCACAGAAAAATCCTTCCACACATATGATTTGGGACTAATACCTTCCCACCATTATGATCTTCACACACACAGGTTAATGCTTCAATTCAGTGTGCATCTGAATAATGAAGGTGGTGATTGCTGCAAACAATTTCATGCAGGCAATGTGCATGTAATGAAAGAGATGTTATCACTTCAAATCTAGTCAGGTAAGGATTAAAAATAGGCTTAAGTGCTATTTGAGATCTCTTTACTTTTCAAAGGCTTTTATCTACTTTACTACAGTATGAAGCATTAAGAGTAGAGAACCCTGAGTACATAGAAATCGTGGCCCACTTTGCTTAGTGCCTACTCCAAAGCCACTTGAAACAGCAGGAGCCTTTGCATAGCAGACAAAGGAGAAAAAAAACCCTGTTTTTTTCCTCCAAACACTGATTTACAGGAACAGAAGTGTTACTTCACATGCAAATTCTTTTTTTTCTGTAGCTGGATTATTTATAGAGTTTACTAAACACATTATTAAAATAATGCAATCTTTTAATTTTTTCTCTTATCAGGCCTCAAAACATTCTGAAAGCTGAAGGTTCCATATTGAAATGATCCAGGCAGACCCCATTCCTGTCCCCTTTGTGGTCCTGAGAACTGTCTGTAGAGTTCACTCTGGGATCAGTGTGTGCGTATACAGAGGGTTTGGAATAAAAATAACGTCATTCTTTTCTCTTGGAATGAAGACAGGCTGAGGGAGTTGAGACTGTTCATCCTGGAGAAGAAAAGGCTCCGGGGAGACCTTGGAGCCCCTTGCAGTACCTAAAAATGCTGCAAGAGAGATGGAGAGGGACTCTGGGCAAGGGCACGGAGTGACAAGGGGGAATGGCCTTAAGCTGAAGGAAGGTGGTTTTAGATTAGATATGAGAAATAAATTCTTTGCTGAGAGGGTGATAAGGCACTGGCACAGGTTGCCCAGAGAGGTTATGGTTATGGACTCCTCATCCCTGGAGGTGTTAAGACCAGGCTGGACAGGGCTTGGAGCAATCTGATCTCTGGTGGAAGGTGTCCCTGCCTATGGCAGGGGGTTGGAACTGGATCATCTTTAAGGTCCCTTCCAACCCAAACCTTTCTGTGTTTCCGTGATTCTCTACCCTGAGAGGCTGCCATGGCTCTGAAGCTCTAGGCTCCAGCCTTGCAAACACAGCAATTGAATTGCAGACCAGCTAAAATTACCGAGACAGACAAACCGTGGGCTGCCAAATCCGCGGCAATGAAGCCAGTGATGGCCCTGCTCATTTCTGTGGACAGTCACATTCATTCCCCTTGCTTTCCTACAGCAACGAGCTGTGCTGATCTCACACGTATCCAGCATCCAGAGTCATCTCATGCTGCTTTAGACATCCGAGCACAGCTCCCATGGCAGGAGTCCGGCTGCCCTGGGCTCCCTCTGGAGTCAGTGAGAGCAGACAGGCACCTCGAGCAGGTGATTCACGGACCACACCAAAGGTCTGAATCACTCCTCCCGTGGAGTGGCTCTCTCGCTCCACTGATTACAGAGGCAACCCGGGGTAAATGGGTTCGTGCTGTAGGTGGTCAGCCAGGTGGAATGTATCCAGACCTGTTCCAGTTGGGCAGGAGCTGCATTATCACAGCTGCTTCTGAATCCTTCAGTTTCTTCTTCCAATGTCGTTCACAGCTACGTCACATGAATATGGCCTTTCTGAAAAATATTATCTTTTAAAAAATGCTTAACTAAATAATGTGCAACTCCATTGCCCTGAACTTGCAACTGAATGCACTTTTGGGTCAATACTTTTCATTATAGCTATAAACTATCTGAAGACGTGCTGAAATCAGTCTACACTGAGGGAATGTACTACATTTGTATTGGATGTTAGGGGTGTATTTCATTTCAGATTGAAATAAATTATACTTGGCTTTAGAAATTCTTTCTAGCTCAAGGGGATTTCTGCCGCTGTAAATCCATACAAAAAAGACAACAGCTGCAATAATTCTGAACTGCAAATTGCACAACTAAAGCTGAAACTAAGCTGAAAGCCTTTTTGAGTTCAGCAGGTTTGTACTTGAGTGAGAATATGTGGCTTTGGTTGCAGGAGTAACAGCTAAATTTGAAAAACATTTATGGTCTTGACATAGGTATGATTCCCACTAAAATAAATTGTGTAAGTTCATCTGGTCTTTTAAGAGTCTTCTCCATGTCTCCAGCTGCTTTGTGGAGACTTTTCTTCCTAAGTCCAACTCAAAAACCCTCTTCAGCTCCAGCGCAGCCAATTCCCATTTGATTTACACCTGCCTGAATCTGGCGCAGATCCACGTAGACCCACATTATATAAATAAAATGTTGATGTAAAGAACTGTGTCGGGATTTGTTGAAGCCGTGGCTTCCATCGCCCAAGGGCTGACACATTTACTGGTGCACTTATCTTTATACATGGGCATAACCATTAATTACCTCCGTCCTCTTCTCCACAGGCCACCTTCCAGCCTCTTCCCTCTCATTCCTTCTCCCCCAGGCAAAGTGTCTCCTCTGTCTAGCAACCTCTGGAGACTTTTTTATGGTAACAGAATGGTCCAGGTCACGTCCATCTACTGAGAAAAGGATAATCGGTGCTGCTGGCAAAAATCCTGTCCTCTCATCTATTCATTTCGGTATGAAATGCCTGAAATGTGTTCAAAATGCATTTTGCTGCTAAGTCATTAAGTCATCTGTAAAGGACAAGGAGTAAATAAGGTACCGTCAGCTCGGCTCTGAGGGGAAAAAAACTGCGTAGGCGATCTTGGACTATTTTCAGCAGAGGTTTTGTGCTAGCATGGGGTGGCTCTGAGGCTCACAAAGGAAATTTGAGCACAAATGAAGCGTGAAGCCCTCGGTGGGTGAGGAGGGCAGGGAGCGCTCCGCTCGCTGCCCGTGCAGCCCAGCCCGGGTGGCAGCAGGTGTTTGTCCTCAGAGCGGGGCAGCTCCGGCCCGACCCCACACCTCACCCCGCAGCACTGGCTGGCAGGAAGAGCTGGCTGCTTTGCTGAGCTTGGATAAACATTAGGATCTAATTTATCATGTGACAGGAAAGGAAACCCTTTTTTCCCCCCTCCCCCCCTGTTTTTAACAGCCTTTGTTTGAATTTCAGCGTGTGGTTTTTGAGGTGCAAGGAGTGGAGGGAGATTTAACCTGAGTTTCTGAACTGATTACTTTGCTGTCAGCTGATGTATGTGGGGCTCTTTCCAGAAACATCCACAAGTGTTACATCTCACTAAATGACATGGACAGGGAGCCAGACCTCTTGCTGAACTTACAAAAGAGACATCACACTCATTTAATTAAAAAGATCTGAGCTGCTGGTGCTCTTCATGTCGGATGGTATATCCTGGCTTACATGCCCAGGAGGAAGGGAAAATAGGAAACTGTTTTCCTTGTACTACAAAGTAAATAAAGACTGAGAAATATTTTGGTATTTGCAGAGCCTGGGAGTTCTGACTTTATCATTCCATGTGTATCTCATGCAGCACGGAGCATTATGCGAAGATCTGGTAATTCACTTTTTCTCTGGAATTTCAAGTCCTGGCCCTACGCTGACCTGGTCCCAGTTTTGGTGGACTGCACATGGGAGCAGCACTTGGCTTTAAAGTCAGGCTTTTTTGGGTATTTTTGGGGGCATCTCAGAAATTGTGCTGTATCCACAGTCTGGGCTCTGTGTGGCGTTCACAGAGCGTGGCGCCTAAGGAAGGTATTTGCAGTATGCCATGTGGGAGGCATACTCCATATTCTGGATGTAGGTTCCCTCCCGGACTAAGCCGTCCTTTTGGGCATGAATAAATAACCTGGCTCTTCACAGTGCCTCCTTCTCATATAGCAGACATTTATATGCTATGGGAACTCTGTCCCCACCTGAGGCTGAAACCCATTTCTCAAGAAAGTGCCTAACCACTGGCATTTCCACCCTGCTCTGAAACCTGTGTGCAGCGTGATTTGAAGGTGACAGAGATAAAGGTGACAACTCCTCGAGGCTGGGGAGGGTCTGCAGCTAAAACCTCCTCCCTCTTAGATGGGAAACCCAACCACAGATGTGAGGAGCTGAGCAAGCTGAATGTGAGTGTCTGTGCCTCGTTAACGAACAGGGTGAAGTGCAAATTAATATATGGAGTTCATCCATATTTATTCTCAGTTCAGAATTGTGTGGTAGGTTCTTTGGTTTCATAATGAAGCAGGATTATAGCATGGTACGAATCTTCATTTTTTGGTTTTAACCGTTTAAGGACAAAACAAAACTTAGTTTCAAATGAAAAACCCACATTCCAAGGCATCCCAGACTGAGAGAAAATGTAATTCCATGTTTTAGGATCTACATGAATACCAAGATTCCCTTATGAATTTATTCCATGTGACCTGGCTCTGAGATCAGTTAATCTGACTGGATGTATTGCAGTGTCCAGTTTGAGAGAGATTATCAACTCTGTGCCCGTTACAGTCTTTAACCTTTTGCCCTTTCATCCACAAAGTCTCCATTTGACTCACGTATTAAACACAAATCAAATCAGGCCAAATCAATCTTTCAATCAATCTTAAACCAACATTATCAATTTTCATTTTTTATGGGTGATGAGTTGAAGTGAAATGGTGTTTGTCCACACAGCCATAAATTCCACTTTATTTTCCAGCCTTGTTTTGGTTTTGCTGGAGCAGGTTATTCTGAAGATGCTGCCGTGGCACCTGCTTAGCCTGCAGTCTTCTTCATCCACTGAAGATAATCTGGATCAAAACTTATAAATAAAAGCATTTACCTGTGTACAGGTTAATTCATAACAATTCATTTTGGAATCTTTTTGCTACTCTTCCTACACTGAAAAGTCAGATCTCAGTTATTCAGATATCCAGCATTAAATCTGTGCTAACCAGTATTTGGCAGAACTCACGATTTTAATGTGCCTCATCATATTTGGCTTTTTCCTCAAAGTTCCAGCTCCCGGAGTCATGGGATTGCATTAGAAATTTCAGGAGGAAAGAAAAGTAATCTAGACCTCACAGCTATAGAGGGAAGACTTAAAAAACGTGAATTGCATTCACTCTGAAGGCTCAGATATCAAAGGGAAAGAGCAAAATGCAGTAAACTTGTACAGAATTTTGTGTGTGGGGAAAGGAAGACTGACTCATTAGTGATCCTTTCTATCCAGTGCTAGGTGTCGGGATGTTGTGTTTACAAATTAATCCACATAATCCAGCCACAAATCTGCAGCACCTTCTGTGCAGGGACTGCCACTTTTTGGCATGACCTGCCTCTGTCTGTGTAACTGGCCCTTGATGCTTTTTAGAGCTTTCCACTGTAAAGGCGACAACAGGGCGCAAAACACAAATGCTTTATTCAGGGTGGTAACACAAATGCGAAGAGAGGAAAGAGCGTTTTCTAAGCTTTGCCTGCAAACTTCAACCTTCAACTCACGGGCAAGGTGAAGGCTCCAGGAAGAGAGTAAAAGCTATAGAAATGCAAGTGGAAAAACATTTATACGGTGGTTTGGAAAAATAATAGTCAATGTAGCCAAACCCCGTTTCCTGTGGAGAACAGGCCATGTCAGTGAAGTTGCCCCTCGCTGGAGCTGTGCTGGGACCTGGTGGCTCCACTCCACAGAATCGATTAGGTTGGAAAAGACCTCTGGGATCACCGAGTCCAGTCTATGACTGAACACCACCTCATCAACCAGGCCATGGCAGTGAGTGCGTGTCCATTCCTTCCTTAAACATCTCCAGGGATGGTGACTCCTCCACCTCCCCGGGAAGCTCATTCCAATGTCTAATCACCCTTCTGCAAAGGAATTCTTCCTAATGTCCATTCTAAACATCCCCTGGCAGCTCAAGACCCTGTCCTCTCGTCCTGTCACTTTGTTACCTGGGAAGAGACACCAACTTGGCCACAGCCTCCTGTCAGGGAGCTGTAGAGAGTGAAAACGTCCCCCGCTTTTGTCGAGGCTGAGACCCCCAGCTCCCTCAGCCCCTCCTGGTGCTCCAGACCCTTCCCCAGCTCCATCCCCTCCTCTGGACTCGCTCCAGCCCGTCAGTGTCCTTCCTGAACGGAAGTGACCGGAGCAGGGGAAGAACTCGGAGCACTCGAGGCGCTGGGAGCGGGCCGGGGCAGCCGGGGCCGGGCGAGGCGCTGCGATCCCGCTCCGCGCCCGGCCGGGCCCTGCCGCGACACGCCGGCCCCGGCACGGGCTGCGACTGCGGGGCCACTCCAGCCGTGCCCTGTTCTCAGCCCTCAGCGAGCACGCCTCCCGCCCCGGGGCTCCGCTGCAGCTTTCCCGTGCTTTACTTCGGGTCGGGCAGCGTGGGCGGCGGCGGTATCGCTCGCAGAGCAGGCAGCGCAGAGCGGGTCTCGAACCCGAGCACCCGGCAGCAGAGAGCGGGGCAGGAGCGGCCGCGCCGCCCCGCGCGGTGCATTGTGGGCGCCGCACTGATTTATGCGGGGCCGCGGAGCGCGCCGGGAGCGGCGGGAGGAGGCGGCGGCGAGCGGGGCCGGGAGCGGCGGGGCCGCGGCGGCGATCGCGGCTCTCCGGGAGCGCAGCGCTTCTGCCGCCCCCTGAGGCCGCGGCGGCACCGTCGGGCGGCCGGCACCACCCACCCGGCCTCAG